>JAEQML010071829.1:0-15896 GCA_016904865.1 Pissodes strobi
CGAAAACGGTTGCTCGTATCAACTCTTAACAAGTATACCTTTTTGACGTAAAAATGACAAAGGAATGATTTGTTTTACTTAAAAATGTAATACGGGGTCTTACCAAAAAGTTGTGTTTGTTCAAAGAAGTGGAAAGCCATGTAGGTGGCGTCCCCTACAAGTAAGAGCTATACTAAGATTAGATTCGAATTCGTCATACCAAAAAACCCCCGGATATCAAGTTTCACTACAATATTTACATTTTCATAGACTTTATTTAGAAAATAGAAAAATTACATAAAAACTTTAACACCCTGTATCTTGAAAACGAAGGCCTCGCGGACACATGTTTATATATACTTTTATGTTTATTTTTGGGCCCTGAATACGCACCTGAAGTATTGACGTTTCCTCATGAATCACCCTGTATACTAATATTTTTTAAAAAATTTGATTTTATATTTTTTGTTTTGCACATTAGTCACTTAAAACAGCCCTTTGGTGACCATAAATCCGCTTTGAAGCCAAAACTACTTAAGGAGGACTTATAGTAATTGCTCATTTACCTGCCTTTAAACCGCCAGAAAAGCTATTATTTAGTTACTAATCATCTAAAAAGTGATACTTTTGGATAAGTGAACCGCACTATGTTTCAGTAAAACAGCTATTTTTATGATTTTCAAAAATTCATATCTCCGAAACTAGTTTAAATTTGCACGTGTAACTTCTAGTAGCTTGTATTACAATATTCCAAAAAATACCCAAACTAGCTTTTTCATGTGTTTGGTGCGGAGTTCTTGGTCAAAGTTCTGGGAAAGATAATTTTCAAAGTAGAATCTGTCAAGTAGTTTGGGTTAGTTTGAGTGCAGTGTAAACTCTGAGTGTACTTAAGACAAAGCAACCATAAGTAAAACACAACACCACTCTTAAGAAAACTATATTATAAAACACTTACCAAATACCTATAAACAATTCAAAAATATACGTCAATCCAAAGCACATGCGCACCTTAGTAATCGGGTATAGTGCAAACTCAATAAGTTTCTGACGTTGTTAATGTTTTCTCATGAAGTCTTTGACCAATAGACGTTGTTATTGTTTTTAACTAAAGTACTTTCTTTATCATCTCTTCCCACCTGACGTAGATCGATCCCAAATGTAAGCTATACAGCCTGCATGCTAACCAAGGCGTAGCGTCAGAGCATAAAGGTGATCGTAATAGTATGAGACCTACAAATATTCTTTACGTGACAATACATATTATGTAAGATGTCAGATTCATGGGCATCAGAATTGACTTTCCAAGTGTCTTTACGGAACCCTGTGAGCGGCATATAAACAACAATAAAGAATATTGATTGAACCATCCAAATTTTTTTATTGCAACCTACGGTGGGTATTAAAGTAATATCGTAAATTGGTTTATCCGTTCTAAGCTTAACGGAACGATGATAGATGGCGCGTGAGTAGTACCAGTCATTCGAAGACGTGGCTCCTTTAGTTTATTAAAAAAGGGCTAATATACACCGAAATAAATTAAATTGTGACATAACGTGTAGTTTTGGGACAAAGTTGTAAGGGAAAATAGAAAGAAAATCAGTTAATTGCGTAAGTGTTTGTTTAAATTGATTGGAAGCAATTGGTGGATAGGACGCCATAATGGGACTGTCAACGGCTGACCTTCGGGAGATTAAAACTACCATTCTCAATACTTTTAATGAAAAGTTCTTACAGGAGATAGCAGACAAAGTGGCACAAAAGATTGAGAAGCAGTTTGAAGAACAGCTTACAGCCCAAAAAACAATTACCCAATCCCTTAAAAATAGGATTGATACACTTGAGGTCGAAAATATCGAGCTCAAAATGTTAATCGATTCACACGAACAAGCATCCCGAAGTTCCAATCTGCGTATATTTGGTATCCTCTTACAAAATGGTGAAGACATTCGATCCGAGGTCATAAATCTGTTCAACGAAACTCTTAAAATAAACATTAATACACATGAAATCAAAAAATGCTATCGAGTCTCCTCAAAAAAACCCAATGATAAACCGCCAGCAGTTTTAGTGCGTTTCTCTAGCGACTCCGCACGATCTAAATACGGTTATCCGGGCGCGAAAAAATGCAAATAATGTTGGAATTCAAATTAAAGAAGATCTTACCAAATGTCGCCCCTCCTTGCTTGAAAAAGCAATTAAAAGATTTTCAAGTAAAAGTGCGTGGGTACTAAATGGCAATGTTTACGTAAAAGTGGATGAAGTGGTTCACAGAATAACAACGGAACGGGAATTGCAAAACATTTTATGATTAACCCAATAATTTGCTTTTAAATAAGGTACTGTAAGTAATATTTTGTAATGTCTAGTTTGGTGTTTTAAGAAGGGAAAAATGGTGCACAAGGCGTAATGATTTCATTATGTTTATTAATTAACAGATCAAAACACATGAAGGTAATATATATATTTCTTTTTATATATGTAAAGGATATGGAATTTCTTTGGCATATTATTATTATTATTTATTTTTGTTTTACCTTTTTTCTTTGGTGCATGAAATGCATGTTGTCTATGCCTTTAATAGGATTTGATTATGTTATTATTTTACTAAAACTCTAATTTACCTAAAAAAAAATAATTTTTATATAAGTTTATTTTGTATTATTGGTACTTGAGGCTTACTGCTTTTTGTTCTTTTAAATTGGCGCTGCGCCTTTGTTATTGATTGTTTTTTTTTACTATTTGCTTCAAATTACTTGTCTAGTTGGACTTTTCATATTTATAAAAATATTAATTTTATTTTTATTATTATACATAACGGCACATAAAATATAATGAAGATAGGACACTTAAATGTAAGATCTATATATACACATTTTTATGAACTTAAAACCTTAATTATACAGAATGATTTTGATAATTTCTTCCTTTCGGAGACATGGCTCTCTGAGGATGATAATGTATTGTTTCCCCCCCCCCCCCCGTTTTTTCGGAGGGATAGAATGGGAAGAGGAGGAGGAGTGGCGTTTTATGTAAAAGTGCAGTATGATATCGGCATAATTGATTTTGACTTTGATTTAAATATCCATTTGGAGTCATTATTTTTTGAAATAAAAATATCAAACAAAATATATGCATACATTAAATTTTAATAGCATAAAATATATTCTCTACGCTTTATCCAACCGTAAACGACATTATTTGTTTAGGTGATTTCAACATAGATTTATTAAACTTAAGTAACCCACTTACAACTTTATTTGAAAATTATAACTTATCTCAAATCATTCAGGAGCCAACCAGACTATCAAGAACGTGTAGCACATTACTTGATACAATTTTTGTTACAAATCTCTCTTTAATACAGAAAAATGGAGTTATTTCAGCAGACATTATTTCTGACCACAAAGTTATTTATTGCGATTTAAATCTAACTAAAGTAGCTAATATTCCAAAACTTATTAAATATAGATGTTTTAGAAACTTCAGTTATGCAAATTTTCTTAGCGCTTTACACCAGTTACCATGGAATGACATATTATACGAAAATAATATAGATAATAAAATAAATATGTTTAATAACCTAATTATAACTTTATTTGATAAGCACGCCCCGTTGAAAGAAGCCCGTGTTACAAAACCAAAGGCTCCGTGGTTGACATCTGATATTCAAATTTTTATGAAACAGAGAGATGATGCTTTGAGTAAGTTTAAAAAATCCAAACTAAATCAACATTGGACACAGTACAAAATGTTAAGAAATTTTACTTTAGCGGCGATAAGAAGGGAAAAAAAGAAATGCTTGCACTCTTTATGTGTGGAAAAGAACGCTCATGATTTGTGGAAAACATTAAAAAAATTTAATGTATGTACCAGTAAAAATCAAGATTTACCAAATAACCACTCTGATGTAAATCTTATAAATGACTTTTTTTCAACATTTTTACAAAACGTATCAAACTGTACAGAAAAAATTAATTATTACGATAACCACTTTTATAAACATAATCTAGGGTTCTCTTTCAGTTTAACCACTATAGAAAATGTACAGGGTGGCTCGAATTCGTGTCTATGTATGGGGAACTCGAAAACCGTAAGAGATACAGTGTCGGTCAAATTAAGGCAAAATTGCGCATTTAAGTGCCTAACAATATGCCGTTTAGAAAGTTTTAAAGTTCCGAGTACTTACGGAGATATCCGGAAAAAACCGAAATTTTGAAAAATCGTTTTATTTTTTTCCTAGGCTTATTTAAAAACGGATTTCAAATCTAATTGCACTTTTGCATTGCCACTTTTTCCACTATATCCAATGATGATATCCAGTTTGCAATCCCACGTTTCGTCTTCAAGGGATCATCATCAACTTTCTTTTTTTAAATACGAACTTTAATTTTTTTTATCGTTTTTCAGATGGTATTGGCGTTATTAATATGAGTATGTATTTTTAGTTTTTTTAAATTTTTTTTCTAATTTTTATAATTTTTTTATTATTTTTATTTTATATATTTTGCTTTGGCGTGATTTTAAATAATTTAAGGTAGGTACTTTTGAAATTTTCATATTCTATAAAAATATTTTATTTGTTTATTGCATTAAGTGGAAAATTGAAGCCCGTATTAAAAATTAAAAATAGTAAAATTATTTTTTACGAGAATATGGCCATGAACTATTATTCAAACAAGTTGCTTAGTGCATTTTATTTATAAGCAAAATTCCAGTAGGTGTTTTTGCATCAAAGTTCCTATAGTATCACGTAGTATAATTATAAATTATTGTTGATGTTCTCTATTAAATAAAATTTTAATTGATTAAAAGTTAGGAATATTTTATCTTTGCAGTAAGCAACTTGTTTGAGTAATAGTTCATGACCATATTCTCGTAAGAAACAATTATACTATTTTTTATTTTTAATACGCTCCAATTTTCCACTTAATACAAAAATAAAATAAAATATTTTTATAGAATATAAAAATTTCAAAAGTACCTACCTTAAATTATTTAAAATTACGTCAAAACAAAATATATAATTTAAAAAATAATAATAAAAATTAAAAAAAATAATAAAAAAAATAAAAAAATAAAAACGCATAGTCATATTAATAACGCCAATACCATCTGAAAAACGATAAAAATAATTAAAGTTCGTATTTAAAAAAAGGAAGTTGATGATGATCCCTTGAAGACGAAACATCGGATTTCAAACTGGATACCATCATTAGATAGAGCGGAAAAAGTGGCAATGCAAAAGTGCAATTCAATTTGAAATCCGTTTTTAAATAAGCCCAGGAAAAAAAATAAAACAAATTTTCAAAATTCCGTTTTTTTCCGGATATCTCCGGAAACACTCGGAATTTTAAAACTTTCTAAACGGCATATTAATAGGCACCTAAATGCGCAATTTTGCCTTTATTTGACTGTATCTCTTACGGTTTTCGAGTTCCCCATGCATAGACACTAATTCGAGCCATCCTGTACATACAATTTTAAATAATATCAAGACTAATGCAATGGGGCTTGATCTAATAACTTCGCGCATGCTGAAATACTGTAGTCCATATCTTGACAAGTATGTAACCCATATTATTAACTGTTGCTTAGAAGTACAATATTTCCCGGATAAATGGAAAATATCGATTGGAAGACCATTACCCAAAGTGTCTAACCCTTGACGAATTTTCAGCATACCGAAAATATTTGAGAAAACTCTTTATAATCAAATGTATGACTACCTTATTGAGCATAGTATTATACCCTCCGTACAATGCGGCTTTAGAAAAAAGTTTGGAACCTCTGTGGCTTTGGCCAATGTAACTGATGATATAATTAGAGCATGTAATAAAAAAATTACTACTATTCTTATTCTTTTGGACTTCTCTAAAGCATTCGACACAATCAATCATGATTTGCTCGTGTCTAAACTAAAATATTATGGTTTTGATATGGAATCCCGTCAACTTATTTAATCATATTTATGTAATAGGTATCAAACCATCACTTATAATGATATACACTCTGACCGTGCTGCAATTTTATCCGGAGTACCACAGGGATCGGTGTTGGGACATTTACTCTTTTTAATTCGCCGACGATACGCAGATATATTGCAATTTTAGCTACGATGACGTTCTAGACGCTGAACGTAACATCAATAAGGACTTACAAATAATTAGTGAACTATCTAAAAAACATAATTTAAAACTCAATCCTACCAAATCGTGTATGATGATTTTCGGCAACCAAGTTGGAGTTAACACAATTAAAAACAACATTAATATACACATTAATAATACAAAGCTGGATATTGTTGAATGCACAAAAAATTTAGGTGTGTTATTGGACTCAAAGTTACGATTTAAAGAACATGTTAAAAAGTTAATACAGAAATCATTTATTTCCCTTAAACTGTTATATAATAATAGACATATTTTAAATGAGAAACTTAGGAAAAACTTATGCGAGACATTGGTACTGTCGAACTTTAACTATTGCGACTATCTGTACGGCTTTTGTTTGGATGCTGAGAGTAGAATGCGTATTCAAAGGGTACAGAACTCGTGTCTACGTTTGGTCTACGATATTAGAAAGTATGATCACATTTCTCAATTTTATAAGCGTACTAACTGGTTAAAAATGGATGAGCGTAGAATTTTTCATTATTGTACATTTCTTCTAAAACTTGTCAATAACCCCTCTTCTCCTCAATCCTTAAAAGGACGTTTGATCTTCCGCCAGAGTATTCACAATTTTAATATTAGAATGAAAGATAAATTAACAATGCCAATCCATCAGGGTGCTATGTTTCAGAGAAGTTTTACGTATAATGCGGTCAATTATTACAACAAAATTCCTTCAGAATTATTAAACTTAAACACAAATATATTTAAAATAAAATTTAAACTGTATCTCCTTAATAAACAAAATAATGTATAATTTATGTTAATACATGCGACTTTTTCTTTGTATATATATATATATTTTTTTTTTACATTATATTACATTTTAAATTACAAAAATAATGTATATTTTGCCGTTACTGTGTAACCGTAATTAGTGCTCTTTTTTTTTAACTAACTTTGATAGTTTATATTCTTTATTTTCTTTTATATATTTTATACGAGTTCAGTATTTGCCATACATTTATTTTATAGGTTTTTTCCCATGTCTTTCTTCGGTTCAGTAGAGTAGCTATTTAAAGCTAGACTGCGTCGGAGTTTGATGTGTTAATTTTGATTTGTAATATTTCACTATACTTTTTGTCAATAAAAGTCATTTATTATTATTATTATTATTATAAGCAACAATTCAACATATTATAATTTGTCCCTTAACAGAGATGTATTTGTTGTATGGAATAAGCCATAATCTGGCAAATTGTGAAATGAACCAATATGAATACAACATTTTTTCTGGTTGAGGCAAAGCATGCAAAATGTCCGCCCTATATAAACGTGAAAAACTGATGATCCATTTCTTTGCTGGCTCATTCGTTTTGTTTTTCTTCGGAGTATATGTTAATGCGATTGTTAAGTTATTGAGGAATGGGGATCATCAGATTTCATAGATCTAATTCCAAATTTTCAGAGCTATATCATTTTATTAAGTATCCAATTAGTTTTAAAGTTTCACTTTATCACCTGTAACTAAAGACAAGTAAATACTGCATTGGGGAAGAGGAGATTGAGATGCAAAGCCTTAGAATTATCTGTGACTAAACCAAAGAGCGAAATTCAGTTAAATTGCACATTCAATAGAAGGAATGATCACTGATTCACATGATCCTTTATGATATGCCAGATCATACTAGCGATACTATTACTCTATAATTAAAACAGTTTGTTCTGGAGGTATGTACTTGGTCGTTCGCCAGATTTGGCCTTATCCTTCTCAACCAACAAACATCGGATTAAACTGTAAGAACTACTTCAATAATGACATGGAGATACCGAAATGGACCAACTGAATTAAATGATTTTAAAGAGCAAAGAACATATTCGAAATGATCCCTTATCCTATCTATAAGATTTCTAAGCGCGTTACGGTTTCATTATTCGAATTGCAGAAGCTTAACGATCTTCTTGTATTACACACAATATACAGCATAGGTATGTACTTTTCATTACAATTCTCTGAAGCTATTATGTCTATCCTTCTTTGTTATTGTAACTTAGTCTAATGTATTATTCCTACCGCGTCTCGTCTCAACTTTGCTGTCAGAAAAAAAACGATGTTTTGCATATTTAACCGCTAAATTACCCTAATGTGAGGTATGTCGTGCAACAAGCTTGCATGTTGCGGCTTTGACTTTAATGCTATTTGTCAAAATATTTGAACGAAATTGGCTAAAATTAAGCTGTTATTCGAGAAAAACACAAGAAGAATGCTAAGTGACTTACGAACATCGTAAACATCATCGAAAATAACAGTATATCTGAAAACAGGTTCAGTCAATTTACATCTCCGGGTTTAGAAAGCAATAAAAACAGTGAAATTTTAAATAAATAAAAATTATTTCATTGGTAAAAAAGATAGGACATCGGATTCTCACTAGGTAAGCTTGTATGCAGAAAGTTCTGAGCATAACAGAAGTTCGATGTAACACAGCCAAAAATACTTTTTAATTCCAGATGGGTTAGATCGTCTTGACAGACTTGTTGAATAAAACGATTATTAATTCTTGCGGTAACGGTCTATGGTAAAATTCCCTGCGATCTACATGCTAACAAAAATATTTTCCTTTTTTTTTCAGTGACGCCATTTTCTTGTTGAACCTTGCCCATTGTTTCAAAAACTTCACAGATTCTGCTCCATAATGTTGCATAATCTCTTGGTAGAACCCCATGTCTAAAATAGATGGGTTGAGTTAGTTCTTCCCAAAACTGTCCCTTAAATATCGGAACGAACATAGGGACTACTTTAGATTCAAGTACTCTCAAGTCAATGTTTATATATTATGTTTTCCTTGAGATTTTTTTTTTCAAAAATATACTCTTCATTTAAAGTTTCCGACAACCGAATTCAGGAGCTAAAATTGGAAAAGTTTGCATAACTGAATCCAGTTATTTTAAAATGCAGTACCAAGGGATTATCAACAATAAAGTAAAACTGTGCATTGCATAAAACTGCAGTACGACTATCAAAAACTAAATTAATTTTTTTTTATTATTTTAAGTACATTAATTTCTGTAAAACCAAAGCAAAGAAACTTACTCTTATTATAAGATGTAACTCTCCGTGGTATAATATTTGATTATAAGTTGAAAAAGAGCAGGATTTTAAAATTTCAACTTTCCTTTTATGCCTAGGTAAGTTTATCGCCTTATTTCTGCAAACTTTCCCGACACGTTTATCAAATATTACCATCTTAATATGATTGCAAATAGCGTGAAACCACTCTTTATAATGCCAAAACTCCGTATGCAACTTCATGCAGAGCAGCAAAACTCCCCGTACATAAATTCCGGGCCTGTATACATGTAGTCCTTTCATAGAGAGTGTCAACCCTCGAAGTGCTATAAATTCCTTTTTGCTAAAACCGTGTGCAAGTTAGGAAAGTTGGAATCCCTTAAAGGGTTTGTAATACATAAAGTCCGGCGTTTCGGTGATAAATACTCTTGGGAGGATGTGCCGGACAAATTTATCTTTTAGCGTGTGGAGCTCGTTGAATGGCAGCCAAAATTGGTCGAAGATTCTTAAAGTCGACTTATCTTAATAATACTTTCGCTGAAGTTTCAGATAAAAGGCCTGGTTTAAGTCGAAATAAAGCAAACTTATTTATACAGTAGACAAAAGTTCATGCATTTTTTAGCTTGGTGAATAATTTGCCCTATAGTACTTCACTAGCACTTAAACACAGATACCTTGTTAGTTGAACGTGACCACATAGATCCCGTATCTTTTACCGGCTATATTTTAGTATAGACACACAAAAAACTGAACAATATTTATTTTGTAAATAGTTTTAGCAAGGGGAGAGTAGTTATAGATCTCATAAAAACTTTTCATGAGAGTGATTTTAATAAAACAGGCTGGTTTTCTTTGATTAAATATAAATAGGTCTATATGCTTTAATTTATTAACATCCTGACATTCAAGCAAAAATGCTTGTACACTAAAGCTAAAATTAAACATTAGCCGATGGTAGCAAAGGAACTACAAAAATCAAATACTATGGATACAAAAAATTATAGACATCTCAAAAGTAAACTTTTCTGAAAAATTCGGCAAGGCCTCAAATGTCAATAGTTTTAGTTAACGCTTTGCAAATATATAAGAATCTTGCATTTTTGAAAGACCTGTTTTTCCTTATTTTTTTGGCTGAACATCTTCTGCAAGCAGTTCTAATAACTGCTTGTCCCCGCTCATCCAGATATTCATTATTTAGTTTGAGTAATCACTCTATGTATTCTCGGCTAATAGCATGACAGATTGTTAGGCAAAATGACAGCATACTGACTACCACCAGCACTGCTTCTACGGCCATCCAATTTCTTAAAGGATTGAAGCATCCGAGTTTGTATTGATATACATCTCTTGGAGGAATTTAAAATCAATCCCGGAGTTTCTGAAGGGTTATATTATCTCCCAGAGTGTTCCTGCTCTATATTAACGATTTCGTAGATCGTACAAACCATTTAATTTACAGCTTTGCGGACGACAGCACTCTTATATCCGCACTCATGTCGCGGACTCCAATAATCGCTGCTCGTTCCCAACGCGAGCCAGATAATCAGATTGCTGCCATCAATCAAGATATGAATGCGATCGTGGGATGGGGTCAGGAAAACAATGTCCAGTTTAACGTACGAAAGACTCAAGCATCTGTCTTCTCAAAAAAAGCAAACCCCGCAGGACCTGAATTGTCAATATCAGGACAAACACGGACTCTGGCCTCATCTACATGCTTGATGGGCATCAACGTGGAAAACAACATATCTTTGGCGTAAGCACGTCACCAAGATCGACAAGCGAGCAGCACAAGCGCTAGGAACACCTATCGTCTTTCCCGAAAACTACAACCTACAGCGCTTCAAGTCCAACGTCCACCGTCTTCTCCGCCCATGCACCGCTCGTTGAGAGGTATAGGATTTATAAAATCGGTTTTTCATTTTCGCAGATACCAATTTCATTCATAGTTGCTTTTCTATGTCATAAAGTTCTATTTTTGGATTATCTCGGTGGTTAGTTATATACGAAACACAGAAGCAATATATACCAATCAATTTAAAACAAATTGCCATTGGACATCGGCTAGTTTTGCCACGGTATAAATAGATATCATTTGTACTCTGGTTTTGCGACTGGAGGAGTACACACTACATTTTTGGTATAGGCTTGTTAGGTTATAGTATTGGATTATTTCTTCTTATACTAGAGTGATCGTCATTACTTTCAGTAAAAATGAGCAATAACGCTGTATCTTTATTGAATTGAATAATTCTGCCTCTATTTTTTTTCAATGTTCTAACCAATGTAAGTTCCACCGATAAGAATAAATTGTCATAAGTGACATAAGCTGCTTCATCCGAAAAAAGTAATCTGTGACAATGTTGCATTTCTCCTTCTATTTTCCCGTAGCGAAAGATAAAAATTGAAACGTTTTGCTTCATCCTCTTCCTCTAAATGTTGGTAAAAGATGGGTTAAATGGAAATATTTTATTTGCCTTGACTACTCTTTAATATGGCTTTTAGAAATTATCATTTCTAAGTGTGGCGAATAGTTTCGTAAAGAGAGTCGTGCATCTTCATTTCTATCATATTTTTTCTTCAGTTTTTAAACATTTACTATGAATCCAGTCATTTCAAACTTTTTCGTTAGTTTGTGTACACTCAATGTTGAAATGTACACATTGGTCAATTTTACTCTATATTCTTCGGATACACGTTTGTAAGCATTCTCTTCCTGTGCCGTAATACTAAATCAAGTAAACTTTTGCTTCGAAAGTTAGCATTTTTTTAATGCAACCAAATGCCACTATAAAAATCAGAAACATTGACATCTCTTAACATAGGTGTACGGGTATTACAAGGTACGAAATTATAGGGCTCCACAGAAGCATGTAGTACCATGTGCGTAATCCTGAATATTAAGATGTAAAAATTAAAGGTAGGTAGGTATATATTAGCCAAATCAATGTGATTTACTATTAATAGTTGTAGATCTAAAATGATCCATTTTGTAATCTTGGAATTGAAACAAATTTCAGAATGAGACAAGTTTCCGATTAGGATAGCTGATTCATCTTTTGATAAAACAATCATGAATTTCACTCACTTATCGTATTACAAGCTACTTTTTTCATTAACATTACTTAAAAAACAAAAGTGGTTTATCTTGCCAGATTACACGTAATGCTAATTTTTGGTCGCTCTGTATATTTTTTGTGCAGTTCTTATCTTTAGAGAAATCCAAAACTTTTATCAAGAATGACTTTTTTCGTATCTTTCAATTTTTAATCCATTTTGTCCTCTTGTAATATACATACTCTCGCTTTTTCATACTCAACACTTTACCGCAATATTGCGTTGTAGGTTCACGTATTTCTAACCATCGGAGAAAGCTTGGACCATTTGAAACGGTTTTTACCATAATGATAGTTTCCATCCAGTGATTCGTTAAGCCTGCATCTTCTTTCTCTTTTTCGTTGCCTACTTCCTCTGGTCCGTTTTTATAGTCGGTTGGAATAAAGTTGACATCAGACTCAATTTCACTTCTATAATCAGTATGCATTTGATCTGCTCACTTTTGTAAAGGCTCTTTAAATTATTGGTCTTTATACCTTATCCTTTTAGATGGTCCAGGAATAATCTCGAAACTAATCTTAGAAATTAGAAACGAAAACACAAAATATGCATTAAAGTACATAAAAATAAAATTATAGTGGCAAATACTTAAGTAAACACCGACCTCGCGTAAACCTTACCGATAATGATGGTTGAGTCACGATAACTAAATCACTTTGTGTGATACACAACACACATCTCAACCGATATCACCAAATTGAGTGCCAGAAAGGTACGTAGGCTTAGGGATAGAAAGAGTGGCTAGAATCTAAGAAGTAGGATGGTCGTAACTGGAAAAATTTCTTCTTTGATATCATTCATTAATTAACTTAACATTACGTCTTCATTTGTGGTGATCCGCTGATCCGCGCGCTAAACCAAACTATCCACGCCCATTATTTCCAACTTTTTTACTTCTATTTCAAAAATATCCATTCATAATAGTAATTTCTAAAGAGAAAGCTTGCGAGAAAAGTAGTAATTTGGTAAAAATTAATTATTGCAAGTATTTTTGTAGTTTTACGGCTTTTAGCTGGTGTTTCAACATTGGAAACGTTTTTTGTTTTCCTATTATGGGGTATCAAATAACAAAAAAGTGCATGCTATATTTGGCATATTACGTAATATACGTGAGAGATCGTGTTAGTCTGTTTATGAGGACGGAATCGGTTCAAATGACAAAAATAAATTAAAGCTAACTGAAACTAACCGAAAGTTGATTGAACGAATAACCAAATCTATTAAAATTGATTATAACATATCGGAACCAACTCAAATAACTAAAATAAGTTGAGACTAAGTGAAACTAACCGAAAGTTGATTAGACGACTAACCAAATCTATTAAAACTGCCGGCACAAATAAGTAAAATAAGTTCAAACTAAGTGAAACTAACTGGAAGATGATTCGACGATTATCCAATACTAACCAAATTTATTAAATTTGATTATAACGTATCGCAACTGACTAAAATAAGTTTAAACTAAGTGAAACTCCCAGAAAGTTTATTCGACGATTAACCAAGACTAACCAAATCTATTAAAATTGATTATAACGTATCGTAAGCGGTTCAAATGACTAAAATAAGTTGATATTAAGTGAATCTAACTGAAAGTTGATTACTCGACTAACCAAACCTAACCAAATTTATTAAAAATGATTATAACGGATCGGAACCAGTTCAAATAAGTAAAATAAGTTGAGACTAGGTGAAACTAACCGAAAGTTTATTCGACGATTAACCAAGAATAACCAAATCTATTAAAATTGATTATAACGTATCTTAACCGGTTCAAATGACTAAAATAAGTTGATATTAAGTGAAACTAACCGAAATTTGAATTGACGACTAACCAAAACTAACCCAATATATTAAAATTGTTTATAACGTATCGGAAACGGTTCAACGACTTACATACCCGATTTAGATATAAGTTCGGAATATGCCTTTTTGTCCGAAGCGACCTTTCATGTCACCGCGAGGAAACACTCGACCCGAACAACCTTGACGTCATGTGGCTCAAGTTCACCACCAAGGGATTAACCAAGTTTATATGTTGTCTCTATCGCCCTCCGAGCGATAGAGCCTACCAAAGCTTTTTCTCAACACTAGCTACCACCTTTGACTCAATACAGGTCGATCACCCCAGTTCAGAAATAATCGTTCTGGGAGACTTCAATGCCTACAACACCAACTGGCTCAAACATCACAACAAGACCGACAACGAAGGTAGAGAGGCTGAAGCATTTGCCATCAGCTGCGGGCTTACTCAACTTGTAGACGAACCAACTCGAATCTCAGAGAGGGGCGAATTCGCCGCCCTCCTGGATCTTTTTCTGACCACCAATCCTGACCAGTACAGGGTTACAGTTAGTCCGCCATTAGGTACCTCCGACCACAAACTTATTACAACGGTTTGTGAAATGCCACTCATACAGAAGGATCCACCATTGCCTCGCAAAATCTGGCATTACAATTCTGCAAACTGGGACGATCTGAGGCAGTTTTACCTAGATTTTCCTTGGCTCGACGTCTGCTTTGCCACTGACGACCCGTCAGACTGCTGCGAAGAGATCATGCAAGTAATCTCCTCAGGAATGGAAGCATGCATCCCAAATTCCATCAAGTTACCATCAAAAGGAAAGCCCTGGTTCGACAAAAGATGCGAAAGAGCTGTAGGAAGGAAACAGCAAGCCTATAACTACTGGCAGCAAAATCAGACCGCTGAAAACCGCAATTATTTTATCGAAGCGAGAAACGAGTGCAAGCGTGTGATCAACGAAACTAAGGACATACACAATCAAAGGATCAGGAATAAACTTTTGCAATGCCCCAGTGGCTCCAGGAATTTCTGGTCGGTAGCAAAGGCAGTAAGTAACAACTTTACAAAAACGTCTCTCCCACCTTTGACGGACGAACGTTGTATTCGCGGCGACTACAGCCAAAGAAAAAGCAAACATGCTCGCCAAAATGTTTTCATCGCACTCTACCTTAGACGTGCCCCAAAGCAAGACTCTCCCCACTATGCCAAACATCAACACCACCATGGCAGAAGTCAAGTTTTCTCATCGTGATATTCGCAAAAACCTTAAAGAACTAGATACGCAAAAGGCATCAGGACCGGACGGAATACCTGCCATCGTGCTAAAGAACTGCGCCAACGAACTAACACCTGTTTTTTCCAGGTTTTTTTCTCTTTCTTACAGAAAAGGGATTTACCCATCCTCTTGGAAAGTCGCTCGAGTGCAACCTGTTCCAAAAAAGGCAAGAAAACCACGCCCTCAAGCTATCGCCCGATTGCCTTGCTTCCAATAATCTCCAAAGTCATGGAACGTGTAGTCAACCAGCAACTACTCAAGTACCTCGAGAGCAACAGAATAATCAGCGATAATCAATACGGCTTTCGCAAAGAGAGATCGACAGGAGATATATTGGCCTATGTCACTCATATATGGAGTAGGGCAATTGAAAACTACGGAGAGTCTCGAGCAATTGCGTTGGATATTTCAAAGGCATTCGACAGAGTTTGGCATGACGGACTGCTCAACAAACTGCCGTCCTTGGGACTGCCCGCCTCTCTCTGCAGCTGGCTGACCAGTTTCCTTAAGAACCGATCCCTACATGTTGCAGTCGATGGACAC
>JAEQML010071830.1:0-15896 GCA_016904865.1 Pissodes strobi
CTCTATTGTAGGTTAAGGATCTTCCTGACTATATTGCAGGTAGATAGCATGACAGATTTCTGCATGGTAGATATAACGTTTGGTTGAAGCCCAAGTGATTTGAGATGAGCAGGTAACATTTTTGGGACAATCCCCGTGGACGATAGTACCAGTGGAACTATAATAACAGTCTGTTGGCGCCATTCCTGTTTTATTTCGTGGACCAGATCTGCATATTTTGTAAGTTTGCTCGCAATTGTGTTTTGTAAGTCGTTAGTGTTAGGAATGGCAATATCAACCAGTCAAGTTGTTTGTTTAAGCTTGTCTATCCAAACGATATCCGGTCGATTCGCAGTTATAGTCATGTCCGTAATAATGCTATTATTATTATTATTATTATTATTGTGGACACACACTATCTCAGCCAATTGGCTGGATAAAATTCACCCACCCCCGGATACAAGTATCAGAAGGGTTGGGCTCGGTCGTCATACCTGTAAAAATTGTCTCACGGTGCGGCAAGTGTTCAGAATGACCGCTTTCTGGAGGTCGATGTAGGTGTTCCTGTGCAGTCCCAGTTTCAGAAGGCTAGTTTCCAGTGATTTCGGTATAAGCCCTGTAGATGATAATATAACTGGAACGACTTCGACCCTATTTGCATGCCACATTTGTCGGATCTCGAAAGCTAGATCTGCATATTTACTTACCTTCTCCTGATACTTACTTAATACGTTGTTGTTATTTGGTATCGCGATGTCTATTAGAAGGATCGAGTTGACTCCTTTATCCACCACAACTATATCAGGCCTGTTATTCGTCACCTGTCTGTCGGTGATAATGGGCCTGTCGTAGTAGAGTTTAAAGTTGTCATTCTCAAGTACCTTCTGGGGTTGATACTTATAGTATGGAGTGTAAGTATTAATAAGTCCATACTTGTTGGCTAGCTTTTGGTGGATGATATTGCAGACCTGATTATGTCGATGGAGATAATCGGTATTTGCCAACAAGCTGCACCCAGATGTTATGTGCTGGATTGTTTCCGACACTTGGTGACACTTCCTGCATTTGTCAGACTCGATGTTCGGCTCCCTAATGATGAATTTTTTATAGTTGTTAGTATTGATGACTTGATCTTGAATTGCCATCATAAACCCCTCTGTCTCTGGAAAGAGTTCGCCTCGAGAGAGCCACCTGTTGGATGCCTCCTTGTCGATATGAGGTTGATTAAGGTCGTGATAGTGTCGACCATGTAACTCTTTCTGAGCCCATTCCTCCATCTTCGTAGTGTCCGATTTTACTTCAGACGTTAGATCAGGCGAGGCGAGGTTAAGAGGCGTATAGTTCTTGTCTGCCTTCGCAACGGTATTATGGAGGCTTGAGGTTCGAGCTTTCGTGTAGAAAAACTCTCGTAAATTACTTACCTGTCGGGAATGAAGATTGCTAACATCGACTAAACCTCGTCCTCCCTCTCTTCTCGCCAACGTCATTCGAAGAGTAGATGATTTTGGATGGTGACAACTATGTTTGGTCATGAGGGTGCGTGTGAGCCTTTGAATTTCTTCCAAATCCGTTTTCGTCCATTTGAGAATGCCAAATGAATAAGTCAATACAGGCATTGCATATGTGTTAATCGCCTGAATGAGATTACCTGCATTTAGTTCGGATTTTAGTAAGAACCTTATACGCTGCGTATACTGGTCCTTAATCCTGGTTTTAGCTTGTTTGTCTTCGAGCAGTCTGGCTTGTTGAAATCCCAAGTATTTGTAAGTCTCGCCATTCTCCATAGCCTGAATTATATCACCGTTTGGGAGCTTTACGTCTCCATCCACGATGACACCCCTCTCGATATTCAAGGTTTTGCACTTGGTAAGACCAAATTCCATATGGATGTCACTGGAGAATTTTTGCGTAATATCCAGCAGCTGTCGCATTTGTTGTTGATTTGCTGCGTAAAGCTTTATATCATCCATGTAGAGGAGATGCGAAACAACACAATTGGTGTTTCTGTTGGCCGTGATTTTAAAACCATATTTGGTGTCATTTAACATGGTAGATAGTGGGTTCATGGCGAGGCAAAACCACAATGGGCTTAGAGAGTCGCCCTGGTAGATTCCCCTACGAATAGATATTTCGTCCGTTGTTAAATACTTACCATTTAAGTTGAGGTGTAGGTTTGTCCGCCAGGTTTTCATTATGGTAGAAAGAAATGTAATTATGGTGGGGTGAATTTTGTAGATCTCCAAAACTTTAACAAGCCAAGAATGCGGCACGCTGTCGAAGGCCTTCTTGTAATCTACGAAGGCTGTGCATATATTTCTTTGGTTGTTCTGAGCCTGCTTGAGAATTACAGAATCTATAATAAGTTGTTCCTTACACCCATGGTGCTCTCGCCTACATCCCTTCTGCTCTTCTGCTAAAACGTTGTTAAGTTCGACATGCCTGTAAATGCGGTTAGTTAAACATGATGTTAGTATTTTATATAATGTTGGTAGGCATGTAATTGGTCTATATTGAGTAGGGTCTTCCGTATTTTCACTCTTAGGTAGCATGTTTGTCATGCCCAGAGTAAGGAACCCTGGTGTGTCTTCCGGATGGTGGAGAATGTTTGTGTACTGAAGTGCCAGAGAATGATGTATGCTGGTGAATTTCTTGTACCAGAAGTTTTGGATATTATCAACTCCTGGGGCTTTCCAATTGTTGGTACATTTAATCGCCTCGGAAATTTCTTCGGCTGTTAGTTCCTCAAAGATCATGGGTGGGATGTTTACCTTGTCCATTTCTGACACAATCCAGGGAGCATTCTTATGTTCTTTTGGGTTTGACCACAATGATGACCAGTAGTTCATAAGGTCCTCTTTACTTGGCATGGCTTGACTGATGTTGTTAGTCTGAGACCCTAATTTCCTGTAGAACACTTTTTGATTGTTGTTAAAGAGGGCATTTTGTTGTTTTCTTTTGGTGCATTTTACGTACCTGGACAACCGCTTAGCTTTAGCCTTTAGTTTTTGCTTAAGCAGATCAATATACTCACATACATGCTGTCGATGTTCTGGGTGCTTTGTATGAGTACCGATTTTTTTAAAGATTTTTCTAACTCGGTTTCTAAGACGCCTAGATGGTTTTGGGTTGTTATGGAATTCGGTGAGTCGCCCCAGTTCTCCCCGAATGTTATCAATCGCGCCTTCAAGTCGTCGCTGCCACCAAGGTTTTAAACTTTTATTATCATTACCACTGCACCCACCCCCAGACAGGCGGACTTGTTGATTATGACTGCGAAGCACTGCCACTGCTCCACAGTACACAAGTGACTGGAGTCGTTCTAGATTGTAGCAATCCCTGATGTTGTTCTGCAAGAGAGCATCTACAGCAGCAATAATAACATTAGTGTTCTTACTTGTTTTAAGTTTTGGTAGTTTTGGCCTACGGGTAGGATCGGTGCCGTCAAACTCCGCTAGTGCTCTAGAGAATTCATACGTAACACGATCGGCCATCTCAGTTTGGGTGTTATTGTCGCTAATTGGGTTTATTATTATTATTATTATTATTATTATTATTATTATTATTATTATTATATTTCTGCGTTGCTAAGCGTTCTAGACAATAAATATTACATATTTTGATAATATTATTCCTGGTTTTGTTCGTTTATTTACTTTACTAATTTTCAAGACGGTTTAGAGAACTATTTTGGGAGTACAACAAAGTGGGAATTGTGTAAATAAACACTGTAAATCCTACTCCGATTCAGTTTGAAAGAGCATATAGGAAACTCTTTTGTCAAAACTTTTTGTATCCACATCATATGAATTGTGAGGACGATTCAGACGTTCTCCTATCCCAACTACGAGATACCAATCCGATTTTAGATGAAATTTACGAAAGTACTCCAAATTTAGAAGCAGCTATTAGTCTGCCAGATTATGATTATCAACGTGAAAATATAACACTTCCAAATGTTTTCAATTATGTGTGTGGTTATCTCTTGAAAGAGGTTTTAGAAATTAATGAATGCCACGTTTGTCTTTAATTCTCTAATGCACTAAAAACTTTAGACAAGTCATTCTTAATAACACATTTCAAAGCATACGGCTTTGAAAACAATTATTTTAGAAATATTGGGTGATTTTAACCCCAACGAAGGCTTCATCTATTTTGTTTCTAACCTTGAAAAAATATTTGTAAGTGAGTTTGATAGAATATCTGTAGAGATTGTTACAATATATGGCAATTTGTTACAATAAAATGCAATTAGTTAATTTGTTAACAAGAAAAGCCAATTTGTTAAGATAAACCTTGATTTGTTAAAATATAATTTCAATTGCCTCATTATAATTACTATAATTCAAATAAAAAGCCAATTTGTTACTATAAACTATAAATGCACTTTTCATTAAATTATTACTTTAATTCACTAAAAAGATAAACTGAAAGATACTCAGGGTGTATAGGTCCGGAGCATGATAATTAAAATTTATTTTCGAGTGAAGTAGTGATTATAAAGCGCAAAATAAAAAAATAGAAATTTAAAAAAAAAAACAGTTTTTATTCTATTTCCTTCTAACAAAAATAAGTGATAATTCTGTTGAACCTTCCTGGTGATAACTGCCCATTAATCACCTTATGCTTCCTCCGAGCTTCCTGGAGAGTGTTACTGGAAATTGCTGTAGTGCCTAGGATCTGTCCTGTGGCGTCACTGGAAGCTGTCCTGGTAAGGCCAAGTGCGTGTGGACTCAGTAGCATGAAAAAAAAACAGTACAAGGCAGTTAAAGAGTTCACCAAGAATGTTCTTACAACCCTGTTTCAATATGGCGGAGAGCGTCGCTTGTCTTAGCTTAGGTTTTTAATACAGAACTTGGCAAGAGATAACTACAAATAACTCTTCTCAATTAACAATGCTGAAAGATGCCAAAACACGTTGAAGAAAAACTTAATTTAATTTAATTAACTATGCCTCCACCAATTTGCACAGAATTGTTTAGACCATAGACAATAATAATTATGGTTTTAAATTAAACAGTGACCTGATTAAAAATAATAAGCAAAATAACTAGCTGTTTAAGCTGATAAAGATTGTGATGAACGTTTCAATAAAAAAACAATTACAATAATCAGGTATGAACAAAAGTGAAATCGATAAATTTAAACAGACAATCAAAATGCAATCATTTTCTGAAAGCTACTTTTCAACTCAAAAATCAATTCAATTCAAAATAAAGGTAATGACCATTATTCAATTCAATTATTGCCTGAAAGCTATTTCTTAACTCAAGAATCAGTTTAATTCAAAAACAAAGGTAACAACAAATTTAGATAGAAATAGAGAAATAAATCAAACAAACAATTATGATCTTGTACCGACCACGGTCGAGAAGGGCTTGAGAAGGCGCTCTTTGAATAACAAGGTGACGATAAAATGCTTCTATAGGCCGAACAACAACTAACTAAGCTTAACTCTGATTCCCTATATAACTCCTAACATCCGATAACGATACCAGAGAAAATTAGACTCAATTTCCCACACCATGGACAGTTTTGGTTATTAATTTCTACAAATGCTTCCTCTAACTAGAACCTAAATAAGCGATTCTATAGTTGGGTTGCTACACTAAATCTGAAATTCAATAACCCTGCTCTTGTAGGATCAAGTCCTTTTTTTTTCCTCTAAGAGAAGAGCCTTAAGCTCCAAAAAACACTATCTCACATATGCCCTACAGACAAAGAGATACCCACGGCAAAAGACAACGTGGTATGTGTGAAACGATAATAGGCAGATATCAGAGATTCGCACGCTTAGCAGCTTTATTCTGCCTACAGACTTTACGATATAGGAAACTAGAAATAAGATCAGATAACGCAAAAAATAAAGGAAAAGTCAAGCCTAGCTTCTCTCAAACCTCTCACACCGGTCGTCGGTACAAGACAGATTTTAAAATTCAGTCCTACCTTCCACCAAAATCACATCTCGAAAAAAATTACACTGACACGCAGTCGTCACAAATATTTCAAATTTTTCCACCGTACGAAGCGACCGATTTTAAGCATAAAATATGATCTGCATATTTGAAATTCTTTATCAATTTTAAATAATATATTCTAATGCTGTATTTACGTAGATTTAACCCATAATATTAATTTTCATTTTATATGAACTAGATAATTATTATCAACTGATATATTTAAAAGACAAAAATTAGTTTTAAATGAACTTGATGAGCAGCATAAAAATTCATTATTTATTAATATTTTCGTACTATTTAATGCGGAATTTTCCACACTGTTGCTACCAGGTCGGTTCAGACAGTAATTCAAAATAGGTTGAACATGAAAAGTTATTATTTCAAACCAAAAATAAATACAAGCAAACTCGGAACAACCTGATGTTACGGAATTATTAAAATTAGCGTAACAAGATAAACGGTACCAAAACTTATTTTCAAAAAATGAAGTCTATATCCTAACTAACTCAAATATCCATGTTCCCTTTATTTATGTAATTAAATTATTTATTAGGTTAAGACTTATTTACACAATAAAATATGCAAACAGAGACTTTAAAAGTTGTAAAAAAGGTAAAACCAATGGGAAAATTAATATTTTATTCCATTTTTAATTGTTTTGGTGAATAAAACATTATATGGCTAAAAGTGACTTTCGCTTTCACAACCGTCCATGTAAAAGCTGAAAAAATGATCTCACTGATTTTATTTTAAACAAATAACTAGAAAAAGTTATTGTTGCAGTAGTCATTAACGTAAAAGACGCAGATATGTTTTTGAAACATTTAAAACTCGACATCTACGTTACTCGCATGCTTTAATAGACTCTAAAATAGTCTAAATTAAGCAATCTATTTTCATAGTCATATTTAGAATTATTGTTTTATACAAATCAAAACCTATAAGACAAAACATCTTCATCACATTTTACGGCCGGTTAAACTATGTAGTTGGTGCAACAAACTTTTTCAACCCTACCGCTTGGGGCTCGAACGAAAAATCGCAAGCGGTCAAGGTCACGAAAACGCAGTATGGGAAAAACATTAAGGGATTCGCATCTGTTCTAGGTAATCTGTGGTTCAGGTATGTAGAAAAATAAGCCTAGAAAGGGTAAGAAGTTCTAAACGATCTATTGGTTCCAGGTTTGAGATTATAATACAGAATTACCACGTAAACCTGACTCTTGAGCAAAGAGATTATTCACCTCGAAAACTTGGTAATTACTCAAAGGAGGTAGTTGGCAAAAGGGCGTTTTAGTTTAATTCCTTGCAGTCTTCTATGTTTAGTCCCTTTTTATTCGTTTTTAAGATACGTCTAAGTTTTATCAGAACTTTGCAACATATCGTTATATTCATAGATGTGGCTCTATAAGAGCAATAACCTGCCAGAGGAATGTCTTTTGATTAGGGCAATTTGCACCGGCAGTAATGAAAATTTTGTTTTTTCAGAGGCGTTTTTTTTACTTAGCACTGGAGACCAGTCTGAGAAGATGAGACCGAAGTTTGCCGATGTTGGGTGCTGTGCTGCAATTTATATTAAATTTTGATTCTCATTGTGAGTCTTGCTATTGTCAACAAAATTAATGACAGTTTATATTTTTAGTAATACCAATTTATATTCGAAATTCATGATTAAATTCAAATTTGTGTGATGTATTTTCTGAATGCTAGTTGACAATATTTCACGCGAAGTTTGCGCGTTGTAGTTATTAAAATTATGTTTTATCAAACGCATTGATTGATTATTAAAAACAAAAGTTGTTCAAATATCAATATTTTATCTTATGAAATAGCGGCTTAAAATGACGAGCATCAGTTTTTTTGTCGGGCTTTACATAATAGCGTAAAGCATTGGTATGACTTTGATGCATAACAAGCGTTACTTTGATACAGAGTCGCACCAAAATGATACTTATGGTCACTTTACCATTTTATATAAAAACTTTACCCGAAATGTTATGCAAAGCCTCTCCGCCATTAAGCATTGCCTGCTTCTTTCCTGCCAATAAATAAAAGATATTCAGCATTGATTTAAAATAAATTAAGATAAGGGAATACGAGTTTGGTTAGTTCATGATGAAAATATACAAGAGTAGCTACCTGGTTCGTACTAACCTTTTCTTCTCATATGAAATGCGCAGTTCAACCGGCAATCAATCTGGAAATGAGTGTAATGCCAATTATTCAGATTAAAGTTAAACGCATGTAATTCTTTTAAAAAAGCAGAGTTTGTGCTTTATCAAACAAAATAGCTCTATGACTTAAAATGTCATTTAAAATGATCTTAGCGTTTTAAAGAAAAGAAGTATTCGCCGTTAATAAAATTTAATGGCACTTGGTTACATTTTAAGCCAGGAAGAAAAATGTAAATTAGAGAGAAATGTATCATAAATAATCAGCACCTTCCTGTTTCCTGTATTACCGTGTATATCCCGGCGGCAGTTTATTTATTCCCCTAAAATGTATTAAGCCGTACTTTCGTAAGAATTCACAAACAATTGGTCCGTCTTCTCCGAGGAAATCTTTCTTAAATTTCCCCCGATGTAAATAAAAGTTGTCATTTTCTTGCGCACAAAGAGAAATTATTGTTTTTGGGTCCGTTTTTAAAAGTGCTTCTTCTTCTTTTTTTCAAGAAAAATGGGATTAGCCCGCTTTAGCAAATTAAGTTATGTTAAACAGAAAATGCAAAGTTTCTCCTTTATCTCCCTTGTTTGTTTCTCATTTTAAATGAAGGCAGTCCATCTTGTGATTTAATACTTGATTATCACTGAAAAGAACTCTGTTTAATTGACTTTATATTGACATTCACTTGGAAATATATGGCGCACAACTATAATTCTGCTATAGTGCTTTCTTATATATTCGTTTCTATGACCACATGGCATTGAGTAAGGTGAGGTATCACACATAATGTGCGGTATGACAACAAGTCTACTGGTGGTGTGATGCGATACGGTGGACGAGATATCGCATAACTTGAGTGATCTAGATCCCTAATGAAGTGATTTTGTGTGAAATCATACGTCAGGAAAACGTATATCGAATTTTAGTAATTCTGTCGACTACGACTTCTGCATTATGAACAGAACAGGTTCACACAGTTAGTAAGTGAGTGACGTCGATCATTAGTCATTAAGAGTTATAAAGAGCAAATAAGACCATGCTTAGAATATTGCTCACACATCTGGGGTGCCGCACCGAAGCACACACTGAAGCTGCTGGGCTCCATTCAGAACAGAGCTGTTCGTCTCGTCGGCGACCCGGAATCTAGATAGTCTGGAACACCGCAGACATGTGGCCAAGATATTCCAGTTTTACAAATATTTTCACGGCAGATGTTCCCAGGATTTGGCCCGCCTCATCCCGCCCCCAGCAACACCTGTCAGACAGTCACGACTGACGGCAAAAGCGCACCCATTCATTGTACAACTGGAAACACCTAGAACATCGCTTTACGAGGACTTCTTTGTCTGGCGCACTGCATCGCTGTGCAACTCACTATCAGGACATCTGTTTTCCTCAACTTACAACCTACAGCTATTCAAGAACCGTGTCAATCAACATCTTCGCACACAATCCGCTCGTCGAGTGCCATATGATCTCCATTTAGTGTGTGTGTCATTGCCAAAAAAAAACGTGACATCTAAATGATAGGAAAGCTAATAAGGTACCTATCCTCTTTATGGTCGGCTTAATTAATAAAATTAAGCAAAATTTGTTATGCCGAAATATTAAGCCATTGTTTTAATTCTTGACGGGAAAGTCTTGGTTATGTGTGGCATGTGACATGTATGGGATTGACTAGACAAGCACTGGGAGGCAACAGCCTATGAAGGTTTTTGCTTAACTTTACTTTCGGTATGTTCACCATTAAAATATCAAAAAAGGACCCCCTCCAAAAGTCCTTAGGTAGTACCTTAATTTGTATCTTTGTGCCTTACGTGTTTGATGCCGCTTCTGTTTTCGATGGTGCCAGTTTCATTAGTTTCCCTTGGACCCATTGGGAAACGTTATGCAGGGCATGACTTGTCATGGTCCCTATCATTTCAGTTCATCTTGCTTCTATCAACACACTGAGGTCGTCTACATTCCCAATTAGTGTTACCCCATTCGATACCGTGATTCTCAGGACTCCCTCGTAGTATACATTCCACAATGTAGGGCTCATAACCGATCCCTGGATACTCCACATTTACCAGCTATTTTTTAATTGGTCCCAATTAGCAACATTTTATCTGTAAAATAGCTGGCTTGTACAAGTACTTTCAGAATACCTATTTAGTGGTGGGTGTCTCATCATGTAGCATATAATTGGACATAGCGCTTTTGATTAGAAAAATATTATTCTGTCTATTTTCAGAATTATAATTCAAATGGCTTTATAAATCTAAGATATATTGGAGTGCATATTATACAATATACATTGCACATTTTATTAATAGCAAATGACATACATTTCCCCTCGAACGGTGAAATATGGCATAAAATTACCCTCGGCGTTACTCTGTTTATTTTCAGAGATGGAGGGAATACAGAAACAATTAATTAAGGACGGGGTAATAAAACGGAACGCTTCATAGTATTTATATTTAAGAGTGGAAATTAAATCTGAGATATTCAAGGCGCGGCATTAGCAGAAGGTTTTCTATGGGCAGTAAAAGTGATTTGTGCCGGTGCAAATGGCCAGCATCGCAAATCCTTCGCTATTCTTCCGGAGCCAGGTCCAGAAACGGGCAGATTAGCGACCAGGCAACTAATGCCAATTACTAGGATAAAGAGGAGTGAGTTGCTAGCCAGTAGCGTATGCCTGGATTCATTAGTACAACTTAAAGCTACCAAAAAACTTTTTTCTTTCACTAAGATGAGAAAATTATTGTGTTGCATGTGCAGTCGATCCTTATTATTGGATTTACCTACTTATTAAAGAAGATTTTTCATGATTTTGTACGTCAACTTTAATTGAGTCCCTTAATTTTGAAATTCACAAAACTTTTGTGATTGGAAGACAAGAATTTTTTAAATTGTTTTTTAAATATGTATCATTAGAATAAAATATACCTTCACCTGCAAAATAATCTAACCGGATTTGGGAGTGATAGAAATACGTTTGAGGAAATATTATGAAAATTTAACGCATATGTCTAATGACTAATGATATTTCAGTACAACTTTCAAAGTGGCCAATGCTGCTTTTGGCCATAATATTTTCGAGGCGAAAATATTATTATAATGAATTACATTATGTAGCGGTCAGGAAATGGCGGATTGCTTAATTAAAATTCAAAGTTAAAGTTCAGCTATTATTCTACCAATAAACCATTGTTGTTACTTCAATTAATTTAACTTTCGCTATTCTATCAAGAATTAGTGGTACAAATTTTCGAAATGAGTGTCTTTGAGAATAGATTTAATTGATGACAAAACAATGCGCGAATGATAACATCATATATTAGACACTTTACAAAATATATCAATTTTTTCCCATTAATACGGTTAAAATGGAGCAATTTACATTCTTGCATCGGCAATATGATTTGGCTATATTTTCCCATTATTTTAGTGTCCTTCGAAAAGGGAGAACAAGGCCACACTTGTTTGTCTTACCTAAGAGTAAATATTTGGTATTCGGTATTAGGTGGGTTTCAGGAACTCAAACTTTTGTTGCAGGAATATGCTTTACAATGATGTAACCTTATTTAATATTTCTGCATTTGAATGGTTTTGAACTAATTGATTTAATAAAAATGGGTGCCTTATGTGGGTGTAGTAGACTCTTATGACGATTCCCTGAGATAACTGGACTCTTTTGGTCAAGTTCCTGTACGGTCTGTTCATGCTTTTCTCCTGTTTGCTATGACTTTATTAAAATGTCTCTTGGTAGTTTCTCTTCATGTAACTCACTTGGATTTTTGAAACGGGGTTTTTAAAGTGTAGAAAGGTATGAAAACAATAACGAAAACAGACTTGCAATGTGCTATTTTGCGACAGTTTTTCTTACCTCATATTGTGTTCGTTATCTTATGGTGGACGTTAATTGAGATTTCCATAAAATGCCATTTAGTCTGGTTTTAGTCGATTTTCAATAATGGGGCTTTTAATTTCGTTTCGGGTCTTACGTGTGGAATCTTGCTAATTAATACGTCTATCTTTGATAAATTACCTTGCGCCGTTGTCGTGGATAAGCAGCGTTCCATTGGTGTTGTTTGTAGAAATGTGTTGCTCTAAACAGCTATGGTATCGATCTCTGATTTATAAATATTTTTGCTCTTGGGACAGCTTCTCGAGTATTAATCTTAAAGATTGCGGATGTAGCATGTAGCATGCCTACCGGTCTTGCCGTGCAACATAATTGAATAGAGAGGAAACACTAAACATGAGTGGCTTGACTTCTCGTTTGACGTCATTGCCTTGGAAAAACAGATTGTTCCCAAAACTTGGACTGAATTTTCGGAATGCGCCTCTACGCATATTCGAGGTTGGCAGTACCGCGTTAGTCAATATATGAATTGATTATGAACACCTTTTTAATGGGCGCCAAAAACGTATTACACTCTTTCTGTCCTTATCAGGTTAGAAGAAACTGGGAGTTTATAATCTCAAATCGAAAGAAAAATTTTAAATTGAGTATTTAAAATTAGATATTGAATGCAATAAAGAAATAAAGTATGTCAATGCGTAGGCTAAAACGAGCTGCCACCGAGCGTATAAATTAGGCCCTAGCTCAAATGCCGGAGAGTAGGGAGCGGGTTAATTTATTTAAGGCGCCACGGGCTTTTAGACAGCACAAGCGAGAACTACCCCAAAGCTGAAATATGGAACTAGTTTTAGCTTAAGCTTCGCGACAAAATAAATGAATACCAAAAATTCGTTATTTATTTCTATCAGGAAAATCGATCAATAAAACAGCAAAAATAAGTTAGAAAATTAGATTAAATATATATTCCGACAATTTATCAGTAACAATAATGGAAAAATAATTACCCAGAAATTAATCAAAAACCAAAGTCGGTATAAAGCAAGTACCCCAATTAAACGAAAACTAAAGTCGATGAGAATAATACTCAAAAATGAATCAAAGATAACTTAAGTAAACGATGCACAAATACTCGAATCTTAATCAATTATTGAGCGCAAAATAATAAAAGAAACAGATACTTACTGTAATGGGCCTCTTCACGATCAAAAACAATCAATTAAATAAAACAGGTAAATAAACCAACAAAGGATTGGTTTTATTACCTAACAATAAAATATCACATCTGGTCAAGTGGGTGAAAAGAAAATTAAATTGAAGAAAATTTCAGTAGTCAATTCTTATAGTTGCTGTACTCTTAAAGGTAGGCTTTACTCGGTGAAAATTATTCACACGCTTACTCTAAACAAATTCCGAAATATTCAATTGTAATTTATGACGATCGCTTAAAGCATTAATAAAAGATCGTCAGTAATATGTGTTGAAAGTCAGACACTGCGAATAACTTCTCGTTATAGGTAAGTTCAATTAGCCCGAGTAAACACCTAATTAAATAGTAATTCACGGTTATCGAATCATGATCCGTCACATATACCGTATAACTAACTAACTATGCTATTCAGTTCAGTTAGGTTTCGTTGATAACTGCCGCAAAGACAATATATAAATAAACTAGTTAGACCTACAACGTTATTGCGTCAGTCAATTAATAGTTCAAAAAGAAAGAAATATTCGATCCAAAATCTGATTTACTATAGATCAACGGATCTAACTGAATTTTAGAATTCCATCAAAAAAAAGCCAGAATTTTAGGCTCGTCAAAGTTACCCAAAAATAAAAAAGAAAAATCAATGTTTGCTTGAGAGAAAATTTGAGAATTTAATTTAAATAAAATGAAGTATTTTAGACTTGACAAGATTGTCCAAAACTTCAAAGTTCATTTAAGATAGAATTTTAATGACTAAAGGTTGCCTTAATTAAGGAGAAAGATGTTAAAAAAAGTTATTCTTTGTTCGAAAACAAAGCCAAAAAAATATATAATTAGAGATCGTAATTAATTACACAAATTGGCCGCAATATCGATAGATGGAAAAGAAAATAAAATGGAAATTCCTCACTTGGTCAATGAGTAACTTCTCAGGCAGCTTCCAGAAAGAACTGCTCACAGTAGGAAGCTGACTTCTTAGACAGGCGTAGCCAAGGAACACTCTGTTGCTAACGATGCTCGTAGATAACGAAGAGCAACTCGACGGTGGCAATGAGCCTCACCGTAGAAATGCACCCAACGGTAGTCGTTAACTCTAGGGTGGTAGTAACCCCAACGGTAGTCGTTAACCCAAACGGTAGTCCCCTGTGAATGAACACATATTCAAGGTTCCACAAGTAACTCTTAATGGACGAGCATTATAACTCGGTGACCAAAATCAACCATCAAGGAAAATGAGAAATCAGAAATAAAAAAAAAACAATAATTTACCTGTGTAGGGGGGGGTAGACAGTCGCTTAACTCTAGACGGCTTTTAGTTGGGCTTCTGTAAAAGATTAAAAAGAGAATTAAAAATCTGCCCACATGCGTCACAAAATGATGGCGTTCACAGAGAGACAAAAAAATGCACAAAAAACTCAACTCACCTTGCAAAGCAGCACTCAAATCCCACAAAGGGCTGTTTCAGACACCAACACTTACGCAAAGATAAGGTACGACTAAAGACTGAAACTGTTAAATTGACCCGGTCAGAAAAATCCCTTTAACAGGTGAAAATCAAAATTGACTCCGACCGGCGCTCTTTTACGACGAACCGAGTCAAGCAGTCATTTTAGACGCCGGCGCCGCGGCTTCTAAAATGACTGCTTGACTCGGTTCGTCGTAAAAGAGTGACCCAAGCGACCGAAAGCCGAAGAGCAGTAACGCACGAAAATTCTTACCCCGGAAGAAACTCGCACAACCAATGAACTTTCAGTATGGTCGATCACATGTTCCTCTCAATAATTCATCAAAGGGAATTAAGCGATAAACCTCTGGGATTTCGTTGCACAGGCGTCCTCACAAAAAAAAAACTACCCAGCTTTGTCAAAAGGGCATTGTCATTAAGCCACTTCAATTAATAGAATTCCCAATTATTCATAGACAATTAAAATAACTGCGTGCGACAATCAATCCCATCAACCAATCCCAAAGCAGTATGCGACGGAGCCGGAAACTAAGCCTTCTACCATCGACTTAACCTTCACGCGCTAAATTCAATTTGTTGAAAATCGCATCATTTCGCAGTGCGGGTTTATTAAAATTTCTAGATCGGAGGAGCGACGAAACCAAGTCGGACGGCATAACTACGAGGGTCTGCCCATTATTACCTACGAATGCGTTCGGAACCGTGTGAAGGGTGACAATTCTTGGGTGATTTACGCAACGATATACGCCGGACAAAACGGCCTGTCACAATATTGTATACTAATTAAATATCTATTCTCCTTGTGGCCAGGGCATTTATTTAAATTAGTTAGGATTTTTCATATCAGAACCTTAGGTGATAGTTTCAGAAATTTATTAGATAGTGTTTTTGTATGAGGTGATCTTGCAGGGATTGGCTGGTTTAAATCTTGAAAAGGAGGATATCCTGTAACTGTAAAGTCGCGCATGGCCTCATCTTCATCATCTTGAATAAGAAAAACCATACAAGTTCACTTTTAAAAGTTCGGCCATTTGTGATGACAGTGTTAGTGCCGCGGTAGAGAGTTTTTTTTAAATACCTTGTGTGGGATCTTCTACCCGGCTTATTTTAAGTCTTAAACCGTACCTTTGAGTTACTTCTTACGTATTATTGGTTTGGTGCCTAGACCCAGTTTAATTATTAGCCTCTTTCGCTATTTCGTCCACCTTTTGAGGCAATTAGTTAGGGCAGCGTTGACGGATTTCAAAAAATCCTCGCCAATATTTTTTCTGACTAC
>JAEQML010071831.1:0-15895 GCA_016904865.1 Pissodes strobi
TATAGCATTAGTCATGACTAACTTATTTTCGTTTTATCAATAGTGATCGTAGAAATGTTTTAAATAATTTGTATAATAAAAATAATGGTAGGCCACTGCTCTTTTTGTAATTTCAGTAGCATATCCAAACTCACTAATCAAAACTAAACCAATGTTGACTTTTGCGTTTTTTTGCTAAAATGACCCATTTCGAGAACAAAAATATTTTATGTTTTAATGTACGCCTTAAGGTGGAATTCCCTCGGAGCGGCTATCGCTGACGACAATCGCGTAGTGATTATCGCTCAGCGATAATCGCTATAGGTATGTTTTCCACCCAGCGTTCGCGACATTAAATTTCAAGCGAGCATCGGTAATTTTCCTATTGATTGTGCGTTCGTTCTGTGTCAGTCAAGTCATTGGAATTAGTTTATAGCGGAGTAGCAAACTACTTGCGGCTTATATGATGTAAGTATGAAGAAGCCGAAGATGATGATATACTTCAAATGTGTGTGGTTCTACGAGATGAGGTCGATACGATATACAGTATGTCCCCGGATGGGGTTAACAAGAGGACAAATGGACTAAAAATTGAAAGATACGAAAAAGTTATTCTTGATGAAAGTTTTTGCTTCCTCTAAAACTAAGAACTGCCCAAAAAACAATACCTTATATTATACAGAGCGATCACAAATTAACAATACGTGTAATTTTCCAAGAGTAATTTTATTTTTTTTAATAATGTTAAACAAAAAAGTTGATTGCAGATAAGTTATTGAAATGCAGGAATAGTATTAACAAGTATACAGGGTGCTACAAATTCCAGTGGCGCAACTAAAAATTTGCCCCCCCCCTCCCCCCGCAAATTATTTTGGGGGCTTCCTCGGCGCCCTTGTATTCCAGTGCTTTTCCTTTTTAGGGAGATTGCGGGGGCTGGCGGGGGTGTAGTTACGCCACTGACAAATTCGTTTCTTGGTATGGGTATCTCGAAAGCCGTAAGAGATACGAGGTCGATTAAATTTGGGCAAGGTTGCGCAATTTAAGGGTGATTGACATGCCGTCGAGAAATTTAGAAAATTCCGTCTACCTCCGGAGATATACGTCTAAAACTGAAAAATCATCTATTTTGTTTTTATTTTTTCCTGCCTTTGTTTGAAGAGATAAAGTGAAATAAATGTCACATTATTATTGCCACTTTTTCTCCTCTACAAGCTGGTGGTATCAAATTCTAAATCTTTAAAAAATGGCAATAATAATGTGACATTTATTTTACTTTATCTCTTCAAACAAAGGCAGGAAAAAAATAATATACGGTATTATTTTTTAACAGTTCTTAGTTTTCGAGGAAGCAAAAACTTTTATCAAGAATAACTTTTTTTCGTATCTTTCAATTTTTAGTCCATTTGTCCTCTTGTTAACCCCATCCGGGGACATACTGTATATCTCTAGACCGGAGGAGGGCTTTTTCACTAAGTTTAATACAAACCCATTTGAAGCCTGACGATAAAAAATTCCGAAAACGTTTCAGATTGAATCGACCTCAGTTTAAACTAAGGAAATGTCGTTGGTCGCAGCGACTACGTTTGCTCTGGGAGAAGGCAGTTTGCGACGCACGCTGCCCCCAGCGATTATCGCTGGCGGCTATCGCTTGTAGGAAAGTGATTCCATAAAAGAACAAAAGTATCAGTCTCAGCGCGATCGTCGCAGCGACGATCGCTGAACGATCATCGCAGCTATCGCTCGGAGGGAATTCCACCTTTATACGTATGGCTTTTGAAACAGAATCAAATACAGCATTTTTTAATGATAGACTAAAGTAAGTTTTTGCTTAACTGATACCATTTACGCCAAAATCTATCCGCTATAAGGTGAGATAGCATAACATATTTTAGAAATATTTTAAATTATTTTATTTTTATTTATTTTATTTTATTTTATTTTTATTTTATACAGATCTACATCCAATTATTGAGTGTGGAATAAAAATAATATAAATTATACAATTCAAGAAATAAATATAAAAGAAGAACTTAATTAAATTGAATCACAGTTATAAAAAATGACAAAAGAACATTTGCATTTAAGAAAAGTGTACTTTTTTAATGGCTGCAAGATTGCAGTTAAAAATGTCACAGTGACATTAATATTGAATTATACACAAAAGTAGGGCAGCAAAAAGTAAGTGTTATCTAAACGCAACACTACATTTGCCTTTATTTTTCAGTTCTATATATTAATACAAACGGTTTGAGGTGCGATGAGTTGAAATTTTATAATTTTTGAGATATCCGGATTTAACAATGAAAATCAGTATTTTCTTGGTGTTGATAAATGAACAGTTTCTCCATCGCTTTAGAATTGCAACCTCCCATAATTTGACAGGAGGAAGAACTAGTACTATACAGTGTGGTCATATAGGTGTGCAACATATGGGATTTGTTTTATTAATTGCACAACCAAAATACAAATATTGCCGAAAGTTGATGCAATCATAGTAAGAGCATTTTATGGTTGCAAGTCAAACCGCATACAGGGTAGATAAAAAATACAAAAATTGTACAAGAGTATAGTACCCTTATTTCAAAAAAATCATGTTGTTATTAAGAAAGTTCTTTTTAACGAGGTAATCATAATATGTATATTAATAAACACTTACATATTTAAAGCGAAAATTCTTTATTAAATGTTTATCAAAAACACTGTAGAAATGAATCGAAATGAAACATGAATTCCTATCAAACTAATCGCGGATATCCATGAAAAAAACAAATGAGGGTTAACAGTAAACATTATTGTTATTATTATTATTATTATAAATTAATATTAACAAAACAATATATGCATTGTGTATGCACTAAACGTACCCAAATCTCAATATCAATATACAATATTTTTAAACGTATTTGAATGTGGTGCCAGTTTTGTCAATTTTGATAGGCTCTTTTTTATTATATCTTAACAGTTAACAAATCAAAATAAATTAGAACAGAAAATATTTAAAATACAGAGAAAATAAAATGTTCTAAAATTATCGACGCGGCCCACCTTCTCGTCCAATGCATCTAATTATGCGATCATAAAATTCACTATAAGAGTATAGATCGTAATATACTTGCTGGAATATTTCTGCAATTAAATCGTATCGAATTTTCAAGCTCCTCAACATTATTAAATGACTTTCGGTTCTTGTAAACTTTTTGCTTTAGATATCCCCTTAGAGAATATAATGAGGTCAGATTTGGCGAAAGAGGAGGCCACCGTGGATCGCTATTTCGTTCTAACCATTTATCCCCAAGTTTCCCATTTAACTCACCATTCAGAATCAATTCTATGAACAAAAATCATCATATCTTCATCAACAATCAACATCTTGAGACCCTATAACCTACCTCGAAAACACAAGGAAGTGCAAAATAAATGATTCGTCTATAGAAGAAGATATTAAGAAAAAGCTCATCCGTTGAGAAACATCAAGCCGATGTCCGAAACTCTACGGCCTCCCAAAAATCTACAATGGTGGATTCCCTCTTCGACCTATAGCTATTGCCATCAATTCGTCAGTATACAACTTGGGAAAATATCTTGCCAGCATCTTACAACCCGTTACAAAAACGTATCAGTAAAAACACAAGACTTCTTGGCCAGCTTTGACATTAAATCGTTACATCGAAGCACTGCAACAAATATCGGGGAACGAGATCCTCCCTCGGGACTTAATAGGCTTCTCAAATATGCCTACTTTATATCCGATAGTCATATATATGGACAAACCGATGGAGCAGCGATAGGATCACCAGTATCACTACCTATTCATGGTCTATTTCAAGAAAAAAACACTAGATACAGCAAACCTAAAATGAAAAGTACGGACTAGATACATCGAGACCGTATTCATCGTATGGCCTTTTGGTAAAGGAGAGCTGCTCAAGCTCTTAGGTCACCTAAACTCAGGCTAGAAGAACAGAAAAATTTGTCATCAAAAACAAACAAATTATATTGGCTCTCTTTCAACACAAACTTCAAACGGGCTACAAATTCAACTTTGGCAGTTGCAAGCAAAAAGAGTATCCCCGCCTGTCACGCGAGAGATCCGGGTTCGATTCCCGACCGGAGAGCCAAAAAAGTAATAGTTATTGTAGTTCTACAATAACGACCTAGGAAGTACTGCGTTGTCTAAAAGTGTCGTGTAGTGCACCAGCTGTGCATGTTTCGATACTTGGACAACGTTGACGGTACAAACCATATAACAGGACACGGTACCCTCAGGGGTATATTATAGGTCTTAGCCTCTCGTGACCCGTGGCACACACTTAAAAAAAAGAAAAAGAAATCGAATATATCCAATTACAAAACAAGAACTATACGAGAAGCAATTGACTACGTTGGGGTTTGGAACCTTCGGCAACATGCACTAAAACAGAGTTTTATCCACAATACCGAAACAGGTGGATAAAACTCTGTTTTGGAAGCAATTGAAATTGAGAAAATCTGACAACTACACTGAAGAGACAACGCCCTGCGCTTATCTATCGTATGACCTTTTGGTAAAGAAGAGCTGCTCAAATTCTTAGGACACCTAAACTCAGACTCCTAAACTTAGCCATCAAATTATATCGGCTCCCTTTCAACGCCAAAATCAACTTTGACAGTTGCTAATAACAGCGAATGTAACGAATTACAAAACAGGAACTGCACGAGAAGCAAATGTAATTGAGAAAATCTGGCAACTAAACCGAAGAAATCATGCCCTGCGCTTATCCAACACGTGGAAAACAATTATAAACAAATTCAGGTCAGGTTACACCCACGGCAGAGCAGACGACAAACGTCGTTATCCAGATGACCCTGGAGCTAAAGCTGCTAACCAATCAGCGTCGCTACATGCTTCGACGCAGGCCTATAAATACGTGGTAGAGTCACTGTAGCCCTCAGTCTACTAGTAGATTAAGGCATTCATTGATAATGCCAAGTGAGACCTTGGCGAAACATCTGCAAGACTCAGACATTTCACCGTAGTTTGGTGATACCACTCTGTGTGTCCGTAGTATGAATGAGCCATAATTCAACTCCGAATATATTTATTTTACCAGGTATACAACAGTTTGTGCATTTAAAGTGTTATATTTCAGTTACTCATTAGTCCGAACCTCGATTGTCGGTATAATAGATTCCATTATATGAAACAATCGCGAAAAGCAAATTGTTATTCTCTGTCAAGGAAAACGTTTTTGAACGTTTAAATTTAATATATCTTTGTCTCTGTCAATGTTGTGTAACAACATTGACAAAAAATAAAGAAAGAACATTTTCTACCCTCTCAAAATGCATCCCGCGAATTTCCCACTCTATTTCAATTTGCCGCCTGCCGGTAGGAAAAACTCAATTTAGTGCAGTAAAATCGTTCACTCAAAAAGCAGCTAAAAAGTTGTAGCTCCGTTGGCGCCAAAAGCTTTGGGCCATTTTCTCACTTTGTTTGCACAGATATTTAGAAAGTTTTTGCTGTACTTAGTTCTCTTTGTCCAAGCTGGGATAAAGAACTCCTTTGGGCTTTTTAACGCATTTTCTAGACAATACAGCTCGTAGAGTCTCTATCGATAGAAGAAGGTAAAATGGCGGATGGAAGTTGGTAGTAGAGAAATCCATTCCGGTACTCACTAAGGATTCGAATCAAATGTTCGAAGTCTTCTATCTCTGGTAAAGTTAAATTGAGAGAATCGAAGAAGACGGAAAGTACAAGGTATTTGGTTTGACCGGAAAGGCAGGTAGTTGAAAAAGAACTTTAACTAAATGCAGTAAAGAAAGAAGTTCTTGTTAAATTTAAATAATCAAGAGGTTTAGTTAGACATTTAATATTATAGTTAACCGAATGTACATTATCTATTTAGTTTTATTTGTGAAAGGATGAATGCTTGAAAGCAAAGAAATCTTTGTATATATTTATCATATTTAATGCAAATTAATTTTAGCATTATTAAAGTGCGTAATACCTAAAATACATATTTCAATTGGCACCCTATGAATAAAACCCCACCACACTATTTTAATACAGTCCACTAATTAAAGTGGTTAATTATAAAGTTGATTACCTTATTGTAAAGTAACGGAAAAAACGCCCATTTATCAACATCATGAAAATTCAAATGTTCATCGTTAAATATGAATATCTTAAAAATTATGAAATTTCAAGTCATGTTTTATATGACATAAAAAGTTTGTATTACATAGAACTTAAAAATTAGATCAAATACAGTGTGTTTCATTAAAAAAAAAACTTTTACTTTTACTTACTTTTGCTTCCTTACTCTTGTGACGCACCCTGTATAATTTCGAATATTTTTAAAATACGGCCGCATTGCTACCTGATCCTGTGGCGGATACGTTTTTGACACAAATAGTATCAGTTAAGCAAAAACTTACATTTACTTAGGCATACATTAAAACGGAAAATATGTTTTTCTGTGAAACGGTTTGTGTTAGCGAGAAAATCAAAAGTCAACTTTTGGGCAACTTTGATTAGTGGCTTTAGATTTAGATAGATATTCCAAACATTCTCACGATCATCATTGGCAGAACAAAAATAAGTTAATCAGTACTAAACATTTGTTTGAAATCGTGCACAGATCGAGTTTAAAGCGAAATCTAAATAGCTAATTTAAAAAATTATTTTATTAGCATTTTAACGCCCTGTATATCCGAAAAAGATCATTTCGAATAAAAGTCTATCAGAACTTTTTTATTTATTTTTAACTGCGAAGTGCACTACCGAAGTTTTACGATTATAATTTACGCCACTCTGTAAACAGGCTTATTTTCATAATTATTCTTAAATTTTCTCTTCTGTATAGGTATAATAATTTTTTATACCAGTAATGAGCTATTATTTTCATTTAAACTGCTATGCTATGATGCATATTTATATGTAATAAAAGGTATTTAATTATAATAAAGAGTTAACTTATTGAAAGCTATATAAATTAACATAACGTGTCTATTGAATCGATATTTTATTCTTTGTGATATTCAAGATGAATATGATTCAGAATGCTCGAAACATGAAGCGCGAAATGATATTTTATGGAAACAAGCATTTTACTAGTTTTACGTTAATTTGTATTGTATAGGTTTATTACAAGAAATGTGCCTACAATTTACGATTGATTCAATATTATAGATTAAAAAATTTGTTCGTGTTAATATATTCACATAAACTATTCTTAGTAATTTTGCATGCATGGCCAGCATAGTTTGGCTTCATGATCTTTATTCATTTTGTCTGAACAGGACTTTAAGATAATAATTATTTATGAATTAAGGGCCAAACAGGATATTAATTTTCATTTTCCAGTAAAAGTGAATCAGCAGTTCAAAGCACCTCGTTTCGTTGGTCTAATTTTCAAGCAGCAATTATTCTGAGCGTAAAAAGCTACTTCCAAAACGTTCCAATATGTGTGCTTTTTTATTCTCCCTTTTTCCTATCGGCAAAGACAAATTCCAAGAAGTGCCTATAACGATATATTCCAAGTATAATCAAGGCTTTACCACGTTTTTTAAAATAATATGCAATTATTTTACTCAGTCGTGTTTTCGTCTTTGTACGAGTATGATCGTTATCGCTTTATTATTATTATTATTTGCTTTTCCATCTTATTATTAGAGATGTTTCTGATTTCTTTTGTACCATTTTCCTTATGATTGATACGGAAGTTCTAATCTGTATATAATTAGCAGGAATTGTGCTGTATTAGTCAGCTTTTACGAACAATGAATTCAGTTATTCCATCAATATAATGGGCCCTCCGTGGCTAGATATCAGAGGTAATTTGACTTTATTCATTCCAGATCTGCAAGAAATGTTTGCTATAGTCGTCAGCGAGGCAATTATATAGCCATAGTATGGCTAAAATAGATAAACTGCTCGTCTAATGAAACGAAAAATTAAGGTTGTTAAGATTTGTTTTCAAAGTTATGCGGGCTCGAAAATAATGCCACCAGTTGTGTGCTTTTCTAAGAATGGTAGACTGTGTTTCTAAAAGTCAACTACTTGTGTTTTTAAAAATTGAGTATTCGCTATGTGCAAGATCCGTTAAGTGACATCTGGAGCGCAATCGACTTAGTCTATGCTCCAAACATTAGTCATATCGGATTTAGGTAAGCAAATAATTTAAAAAAAAATAAATGTAAAAATTTTAAATTTGACGGACTGTGACTCGAAAACATTTCGAAAAAAACCGATATGAAGCTCTACCATTATTTTATCATGTAGAATCACCTCCTAAAGTTTCATAATCGATTTTTCTATCACCCTGTATATAGGCAAGCAAAAATATCCATACATGAATATAATTATAACTTTATAGAAACGGCACTGGGATGATACATAAAGCTATATGCATAGTGGGTGGAAAGTATATATTAAAAAACAGAAACATCAACTCAAATAAATTATTATTTGTGAAAACTCTGAAAATATTCTGCTGAACCCGAACTACCAATCCAAGATTTTCTTGTAAGTTTGCTTACTCCACGTTTTCTTCAAATAACACACGTTTTTCGGAGGGTTCCGTCTTTCCCAACTTCCCTTGGCAAATCAACCATTAGATGCAAAACTTTTGATGATGCTGCAACTATTTCTCAGTATTACTGTATTTCCTACGTATATACTGACAACATAGTTTTGTATATTTATGCATCGAAATTTGGTCACTATGTGCTTTCCACTTACTGTGCATATAGCTTTATTTATTATTCCAATGCCCTTTCTATAAAGTTTTAATTATATTCAGGAATAGATATTTTTATATACCTTCACGGGTGGATATTCTATATATCCACAAGTTTTTATACAAAAACTTGAGATTTAGAAGCATCTGATATAAAATACGGAAATCCACTTTGGAAAACCAGATGAAAGATTTTCGCAAAGGACTATATTATTTAGAGTCCTGGTCCACTGCATCAATTGTCCCCATATTTTGATTGTACCACGAACACGCTCTTAAAGCCAACCCAGCAGAAACACAAGTTTTCGCCTTCCACCTTAACACACACAAGGCAAACAAAAAACTTAAAATCTCATGGGAAGAACTTGCCCACGTTGATACACCAAACTAACCTAATAAAAAAAACTTGCTGGAAGTAAATGGGGCGCTAAACCTCAAGTCCTGAGAACATCTGCACAAGCACTTTGCTTCTCTAAAGGAGAGTATGCTGCCCCAGTATGGTGCCGATCCAAACATGCAAAACAGGTCGACGTTGCTCTCAATCAAACCTGTAGAATTATTACTGGGTGCATGAAAGCTACTCCCCTGGAAAAACTCTATCGAGTGGCAGGTTTCTCAACACCAACCGAACGCAGAAAAGGCATTGAACATGTTGAGAAGTTTAAGCAAGTGTTTGATGAGCGCCATATCCTACACGGAAATCAAGAACCAATGAGGAGACTAAAATCTAGAAATAGTTTCCTTCAGTCTGCTCCACTGGACCCACCAGATAACTTTCCCCAGTTGGAACTTCCCTCAACAGGCTCTACCCTGGATTGGAAAACATTAAACCGAATAAGAATAGGAGTGGCACCGGTGAAAACGAATATAATCAGATGGGGGATACAGGAATGTCAATCAAATCTTTGCGACTGTGACGAAGTGCAGGATGAGGACCATATCCTGAGATGCATACTGTGCCCTGCGACGTGTTCCATAGATGACAAGTGGATTGCCAACGACAACGCTATTAACGTAGCCCACTACCGGGCTGAAAAATTTTAGAAGATTCGGACTCGTAAAAGTAAGTCAAATCAAGTGTAGAATTCAATATGCTTAGGCTTGTTAGAATAAAGAACATATTATCCGACTGCATAACGCCTTTTTTTTCAAAATACTTCGGTATGTTTGCTGGCTAGCAGGTGTCGTTATACCAAACTAAAAGAAGCATATCTTTGCAAACAAAGCAGAATTTTTTGTATTCCACGGAATTGCTGCCAACGCTTTTAGAAATTTAAAAGCAGCTGATATAAAATGTGATACCCATTTTGGAAAACGAGGTGATGATTTTCGCAAAGGACTATATGGATAAAGAACTAGGAGAAAACCTCTCTAATTCTTATCTGGTTCGAAAATGTCGAGAAACTGGACTGTATAGGAAAAATGGAAAAAGATCTATTTCTATATCTTGTCAAGTAATCCGCTTTTCTAAAAGAAATACTTTTCGAGAAAAAAATTTTTTTTTTCGAAAAGAGGATTACTTGATAAGGATCTACGCTAAAAACTGTATCAGAAAACACTTGAGAAATGATGATGGCTTTGATATTGAGTCTATGGTTGACCTGTTGTTTCTGAATCCTTGTTGTCCTTCACATATTCCGGTTGACATAATTTATTCTGCTAAAATTTTGGTGAACAACTTTAATACAGTACTGAGCGGTAATTTTGGGGGTCAGTTGTTTCTCCTTTTTTGAAAATTGGTATCAATATACTTTCTTTCCAATCAGATGGTATTCTCTTTATTTCATGTAGTAGTATCGCCTCCATATTTTAGCATCTCATTCGTTATATCGTCGATGCCTGGCGCCTTTCTATTTTTTAGTTTGCCCGCCATTTGTCTTACTTTCTCCATAGATATGGTCCAATTTAGGGCCTGGTTGGTGTTTTCCTCATCTTGGTATGTTGCCTGTGTTATCGTGTTGATTTCCGTTGCACCGCGCCGCCGTAGAGTTCCTTAAATTTTCTTAATTCTCTGGTTCATCAAATAATATTAGATCGATTAGAAGCGGCCGTCTGGAAACGTGCGAGAAACTATCCATAGGGAGTCTAATTATTATAAAATTAGGTAATTTTTATTTGGGTTTTATTGGTAAATTTAGCAGACCAGGTACATGACTATTTTTGTTAGATGTTCCGATTGCCTTTGTAAATCCTATACTTACATTTGAAGTGCAGCAAGAAAGGTGTGAAAAGGCATCTAAATAACAATAAACCATTGTTCGCAAAGTAGGCAAAATACCTACATGCATATTTAGGTAATCAAATGCACCTGATTTCGAAGGCATCGTTGGTGTTTTGTTAAGGCTCATCTTTTATTCGTTATAGTTAAGTTAGTACTGTAAACAATCACTATTGTTTGCAACATTAAAAAATGGGACGACGAGTCCTAAATGGAACTCTTGGGAAATCATAGAGGGTTTTGGATTTGAAGTCATTAAATCCCACAAATCGACTTTTTCCAGGCAGTGGTATTTTAAACAGTCAACCATGACTTCAATAACTTCGCGTAATCTATGATTTCCTCTATCCAAATAGGTATACTTTTTTGTTTCTCTAAAACCGCCAGCATAAACTCCTGAGGCTAAAATATGAGGGAATAGCCCAATTTGTCTTGGTCCAAATGTTAATAGTTTCTGAGATACAGGGTGTCAAAGTTATTATTATTTTTTTACTATTTTGTAAGTATTTATCCTAATAATAATATGATCTGCACGAAATTTGGTACTTAGGGGTTTTTAGGAAGAGAAATCGAGATCTCATCACAGTTCCGATGTAGGTAGGTTGCAGAGAGCGTCACTACCAGGACCTCGCCTACATCTAACGCTTCATAACTTTTTGTGCCTCGATATCATGTGTATCATTTGTCCAAAAAGGTATACCTAGTTGGTGGCGCTTCGAGCAGCCGTTTTTGGAATAATCGAATTTAATGTTAACGAGTTACCAATGAAGTATCGTCTTTGTTATAATAGAGAATTGTCAAGCGATTCAATCTGACAAACCTTTATCGTTTAATTTTAAAGTTGTCTATTTATTTTTTAATTTTATTTTCATATGGCCGTATCATACACTAATGCAGAAATGATTACGACTATAGCCAAGGAAATGGTTGGGAGTGAGTGAGAATATACAGAGAAAGGTTTCCAAATAGATGCGTACCAAACCACCAAACATTTGCCCCTATTGAAAGCAACCGGTAGTTTGTCTCCTGCGACGGTTGAATTATGAGCGGAATTTTTAGAACGAATTCAAGAAGATCCAGTTTGAGCACCAGGCTTCCAGGTTTGCAGCTTGAATTTTGGAAAGATACAGTAAATATGATTGTTGCATCCACTCCACCTGCAGACAGTACAAGAGTTTTTTTTTTTCACTTTTTGACCTGGGATTGAGAGTAGGTTTCTATCGATTCATTAATGAACGATGAGCACATAATGAAATTACCTACCGATGGGTACTGTTTTACAAGAAGGGATTTGACAAATTTACATAGTGAACATGTTTATGCTGCCCTCATGCAATCAAGATTGTACATTATCAATATGAACTTAAAATTGACGTATGGGCAGGAATCACTAACATATTCATTATTGGTCTTGTCAAATTACCTAGAACGCCTAGTAAATTTGCCAAATGATCTTCCACTGGCCACTAAACAAAATGTGGTTGATGCATGACGGGGCATCCTTATACTCCATCCTTGTACATTAAATCTTAAAAATTATTAATATGAGGATTTTCAAAATCGATGGATTGGATTGGTAATGAGACACATGTAAATTGGCCACCCCGCTTACCAGATTTAATGTCTATGGATTACTTTTTACGGGGAACTCTTAAATATATAGTATACTTTCGACCTATAAGCACTTTGTAGAGTTAATCTTTGTGTACATGAAAACGGAGATCATTTTGAACATTTACTTAGAGTTTTATGGAACAAATTATAATATAACTTTTTGTTTTTGGTTATTATTGACTTGTGCGTATTATTCCTGTTGTTTTTTTTTGTCAGTTCATTCTTATCGTTGTTAGTTCGTTGTTAAATAAATTGTGTTCTGGTCGTCCAATTAGCCCTTAAATACACTGAATTTCTTGGATCAGTCGTAAACCTGGATAAAATGTGGAAAGAGGCTACGATCAGTTTCAGTTGCAATAAAACATTTAAAATCGATTATCTCAGAAAAGGCTACTCGAAGCGACACCTACTACCCTTTTTTTGGACCAAAGATGACAAGGAATAAGAATTTGTAACTAAAAACTTATGAAGATTTAGATGTAGACGAAGTGCGGCCAGTGGCGCCCTATGCAATGTACTTCGAAACTGTGATCAGATCTCGGTTCCTCATCCTAAAGACCCCTAAGTACCAAATGTAATGTAAAAGCTGTTTTAAAAATTGACGTTATAGTTTCTAAACGATCGGAACTTTTACTGTCAAATCGCAGTGCATATAATGTAAAACTTGAATTGAAGTAGCTTATAATCCAGTGTTCTCTAGGCATCAGCATTATCAGATCCTTTACACAAATAGTGCACTATATAAAAATCGGCCTTTCCCATTGGTCGATCCGCATGGCCCTCCCCTCGCTTCGCTCGCTACGGGGGCTCAAGAAAAGGAAACTAACCAGGTGCTAACCCAATCTAACCCAAGACATACCCAAAATCAAGAAAAAAAGCTGTTTAGAAACATAATCTTTAAAAAAAAAAATTTAAAAAGCAACGGGGTTCTAACCCGCGTTTTCCAGGTGAGACCCACGATCTAAACCTCTACACTACAAGGGCTCTTGATAGAGATCGATTGCATCACGCAGACATCTCGTAATACGAGATGGATCGACCAATAGGAGAGGTCGATTTTTACATAGTGCACTATTTGTGTAAAGGATCTTTAAATGCTAGGCATCATATGTTGTTATAAGGGAATAATTTCGAAATTAGTTTTAAATCACAATATTCGGTAGGCATATACCAACACTCTTCACTAAAGTAAGCGGAAAAGAAATTCTAATTAATTCTTGTCCCTCGTTGGAAAATATAGTGTTTTATATTGGGCGACAACAAAATTGTTTTACATTTACTTTTTATAGAAGAAATTTGAAATTTGGGTAGAAGCTATAGTTCAACAAAACTCAGATTATATTATGTTTTTTAAACAATCGAAACGCACTTTATGGAAGTGAGCCTAAGGTGAGAATTTTAAATAGGACCCTGTATATTTTTACACATTTGCATAGAGCTTAATATTCCCTTTTCAACCATGTGCCGCAAGTTGCCATGCGATATTAGTTTTTTCTTGAGTTACCTTTATATTTTTCGAAAATTCGAACAGGAAGTGGTACTAAATAAATGCTAACAATAAAAGGTATCAATAATAATAACAATAATGGGAAAAACATGATTATACCAAAAGTAATTAAATTATAAATATGGCAAATTAGAGTTGTTACTAATTATTTAAATGAGAGATTTGGTAAGAATTGGTTAGGATCTAATGGCCCAATCCGTTGGCCCGCAAGGTCTCCTAATTTGATGCCTATGGATTTTTCAGTTCGGGGCTGTTTAAAAGAAAAAGTTTATGCAACTTCTTCAATGTCTCTAGAAATATGGAAAACAGAATTAGAACGTTCATTGAAAACATATCCCAAAAATATTTAAAAAAATTGCTTAAAAAAGTGTCAACGACTCGGCGGCTAAGGCATAGAACATTTTAATCGATTTTTTTTAGAATTCTATTATTAATGTTTCTATTTACTTAGGTATTTAATTTTTATTTCCTTATGTCACTTAGTTTCGATTATGTTATTTGCCATTATTGTTCTGATAGTAACAATAAAAATAAGTCAAATATACGAAAAAACCATTGTGTTTACGCACTTTCTTCAAGTATGAAGGCCCCTTTATTGCATGTATGTATTTAGTATCACTTCCTCTTGAGATTTCCGAAAAACGTGACTAATTTTATCATTTTAAACAAAGTCTAATATTGCTTCTATTTAATTTTTTTTTCTTATTTCGGTAGGTGGTTGGCCGGAAATTCTATGGGATACTTGAAAACGCCGCCATATTGAATTTGGCATGAAATCCGACATTTTCAAAAATAATGGAAACTTGTGACACACCATTGAAAGGGGAATTTTAAGCTCCATGCAAATATGTGCATATTTAATTTTTTTTCCGGAAAACCGGGTGACATTCAATTGTTTTTCAATGGATAATCTGAGTTGTTGAACTATATCTTCAACCTAAATTAAAAATTTCTTCTATTAAAAACAATTGAATGGTGCGTGGCAAAACAGTTCGCCAGTAATGTACGATTTACTCTATCCAATGCTTTGAGGAAGAATGCAAATGCTTATTGCACAGAATATTGAGCTCTGTAGTCTTGTTAGGAAGTATGTTAAACTGTTGGTGAATGATATCTTTATCCAATAAAGAAGACTGACGGTCTGTAAATACAGCCTAATACATTTTTATTATTTATGTATTTTAATTTAAGGCTGTGCCGTTTTTATTTACGTGGAAAAAAATTGGTAGTATACAACTTTAGCCGTGAGATTTTTTCGTTTTTAGAAATTTAAGTAAACATAAACCAACTGATAATGGAGCTAAATATTTTCACTGAAAAGTGGACTTCTCAATATACCCAATTAAGCGAATTTGACATTAAGGTCTTGGCCTAATAGCGAGAATTTGGAGCAAGAAAATCATATTTTAAATATTTTTGGCAGTACCATATATAATTGCTAATTAGAATGTATACAGGTTAATATGGGAGATTATCGAATATGGTTAACAATATTTCAGGCGGTAACTTATTATGCCAAAATTCTTGAATTTATATAGTTACGATTATCATATTATTCACAAAAATATTATGCAAGTAAGTTGGTTGTGTCCATTTCAACATTTCACTCCATCTATACGTCCGAGGGGGCCTTTTTCGTAAAATATTCAAATCTTATAAATTGTTCCAATATGCGTCAAAATAAAAAAAAAGCTGTAGCATTATTGAGTTTTGAATATGTTGTATCGAGATAATGAAGCCTTTTTAAACAAATGTTTATAGAAACTTTTCGCTTTTTAAAATTTGTCTCTCTTTACAAAGGTCATTCTAAATATTTTAATTTTTCTTGCAAGTATATTTACTAATTTATCTTTTTAT
>JAEQML010071837.1:0-15892 GCA_016904865.1 Pissodes strobi
ATATATATAGTGGAATTACCAGTTATAATCATATGCATCTTTATTTAAAACAAGCCAATAATTAAATATTGAAATAATTATTAATTAAAATAATGTAAATCGTCTCGCAAACAGCAGTTTTATTAGAAATGAAATAAGAATTATTTAAATTACCGGAATAAACAGTGTGAATGACACACAGGAAAACTGAAAAAACACTTACCTGTGCAAGCCTTCCTCCTTGCCAGGTCTTTTTTGGCACAAAAAACATAAATTAGTCGAACGATTCATTTTGTAAGAGCAGAAATTAAAAAATACAGTTCCACAACGGCAGAATACAAAACAGAAAACAAACGAGTTTTTCTTGTTTGACCCGCCGCCGTCGCGGTCGTGAAACACCCCGATCCGTCTCAATTCAACCAATAGCAAAACTCTATAACGATATTGCGCAGAACGCTCGAGAATGAGTTGCAATAGACTTATGGGAGATTGGATATTCCCATCTCTCTCTTTGGGCTTACAAATTCTCTCATTGCCTTATGAGATACACGCTATATAGTCTTAAGCCCATGACAGACACGGATACATAACTCCATAGCATAGGCGCATAAGAATTTCGACCAATCACGTGCGATTTTGGAGACGCCATGTTTATTTGGCATAAGAATTTCCATAAGGATAAATATTTATGCATTTTATGCTATGCGTGCCCAATTAAATTTGAGTATAGTAGTCACGTGATAAATATTCCCATATCTGACAAGTGCCAACCGAAAAAAAAAATCATAACCTAGAAGTTAGAAGTAGAAGTTGTTTGTATTTTTTGGTTTTGCTAGTCTTCTCTGCTTTAATTTTTAACTTTTTTTGTACTTTGGAAGTATGGAGGACCATCAATATTATACCAGTTCGTCATATACCACTCCTGAAAGTTCTGAGGATAATGCTGACAATAACACCACGGCTATCGACAATTCAGAACAAAGGGATTTCAACGAACTTCTAATAGACTTGGTGAAAAGTTATCCTCATCTTTACGATAAAAAAAAATCGGACTTTAAAGATGCATTATTAAAGGAAAATTCATGGGACGAAATTTCCAAAGTCTTAAATATTTCTGGTAATTTTTTTTTAGTAGAAATAAATGCTTTCACATAGCTATCTTATAATACTCGCTTATTTAAAATATAGATGTATGACATAGTATTTTGTTTTAGTTATTGATTGCAAAAACAGATGGATGCGTCTAAGAGAGAGGTTTTCGAGAGAGAAAAAAGTGATTGAAGATGAATTTAGGAGCGGAAAAGAAGCTTCTAAACGACAGGTCTGGAGCTTATATGATAACATGCAGTTTTTGAGGCCATTTGTTTCATGTAGAAGGTAAAGTAATTTATTTTATAAATATTTTTTTTTCTTTGATACTAAGCCATAGTGAATCTTGGTTTTCAGATAAGTGCCAGTACTTTCATATCTCAAAATAATTTTGTTCTGCAGATAATTACTATAGTTACAATTGGAATAACAATGGTTTGCACCTAAATTATCTCAAAGATAGCATTATTCTGGAGATGAAAGTACCAGGGCTAAGCATAGTATTTTGAAGATTGCTTGTAGGGCAGTTACCAAAAGGTTAATCACAAGACTTTGATATAATTAAAATCTGGTTTCTTAAATGTTATTTTCTTACTTTTCAGAACAATTTCAAATATATCCAAACCTACAAAAGTCATTACCTTGACCAGTAACATTACTGAGGGGGATTCAGTCAATGAGGAGACTGCTGGAACATCATTTCAAGCTCCCAGAGATTCAGTAACAAATTTTAAGACTGTTTCGACCTCAGATTTGACAAAAACGTCAGCACCATTAGGCACTGAAAATGAAATTCAAAAAATGCCTGATAAAACAGCCCCTAATTGTAGAGGAAAACTATTAAAACCATCATTAAAAAGATCTAGAGCCCAAGATAATGTAGAACTATCGATAATGAATATGTCTACAGCGGTAAGTTCTCACTTAAGTACTGAAAAATCACCACAAAATAGTGATGACCTCTTTGGTATGTTGGTAGCAGAAGAATTAAAAAAAACCAGTGAACCTGATAAATCAGAAAAAAAGAAAGGCATTTTGAAAATATTATATGGATTTTAGTTTATTAAAAAAAGTTGTGTTAATCGTTCTTCGATTTATATGTTAATTTAATTAGGGTTGTTATTAAAAGGGAATATATATTTGTTAATTTATGGTAGGCTGTGAATAAAGGCTGGTTCTTGTTACTAGGTTTTATTGTCTATACTATTACATATTGATAGGCAAAATGTTATTGAAGAAAACAATTTCTTTACTTAGATGTATGTACTTATATACTAGACTCGGTACAAAGTTCCTGAAGTGGCTGTTTTATTTATTTGTATTTTTAAGTTGTTTTGATATTTTGAAAGAAAACTTTCTACTTTTCTTCACAATTTATGTCATATTTTAAGTTAGCTAAAAAACGTCTAGATCTATCAAGATAATAAATCATATGTTAATTGAAATATTTACAGACATTTATTATATTTAACATGTATGAGGTTTGTATAACAATAAATTGTGAGGCCCGTATTTTTTTTTTAATTAGCTACCTCTACTTTTTTAATTTCAGAATTTAGATATCAATTTTGAAATATAGAATTGAAACAAAAAATCAACATGATCTGCACATATACAAAATATTGTTGAAAAAGTTATACCTGTCCTGGGCACAATTAGAAGGTGTAGTCATATTATGTGGAATAAAAACACAAAATATCTAGCGTAGAATAGGTTTTATGTAACCACATATAAGATACTTATTGACATGATATAGAAATACTAGTAAAGATTTAATTGACAAACAAACATCAGTGAATAAAAACATTTTTTCTATAAATTATACTATACTGCTAGTCTAGTGAAGCTTTATTCAGTAAATATCCAATAAATTAAGAACAACTAAAAATGTTCGAGCAGGCTAATCTTATCCTTAAAATTAAACTACTAAACATAAATGTGGAATTAAAACATTCATAATCCATAATTACAACCTAAAACCTAGAGAAAAATTAAGTAACAGCTATCTTCGAACTAAAAATTCACAATTCGTCTATAATTAGAAGTGTGCAAGTTTATGAGTTCCCTGGGCAAAGTTAAACAGCATGTAACCCTCGTGTGACATAAGTATGCTGCCACTCAACCTTTCCCTCTTCTGTAAGAAAATAGTCTGCCAGTAAATTTCTTTGCATATGGGCTGCCCTAGTAGCATTACGACCTCCAGCTGATGCAAGTTCTCTAACGCCACTTGCTTCTGCCAATCTCCATTCGCCTACTTCAACCGTCCCTTCACGTGATTCATGGTCAATAAAGTTAGGTGGACAATATAATTGGTCAGTAGGAGACCTATTTTCATTTTCGGACATTAAAAAATTGTGTAGACACACAGCAGCCAATACAATGGAATCTATGCTTTCAGGATTTAGTCCTATGGGCTTGCGAAATATTCTCCATCGAGAAACCATAATTCCAAAAGTATTTTCAATAGTTCTCCTGGCCCTACTCAGACGATAATTGAATACTTTTTCTTTGTAGCATAAGTGCTTACCAGGGTAGGGTTTCATCATTCTTCCTGACAATGCAAATGCATCATCTCCTACAAAATATGCAGGCATTATAACTTCGGAGCCAGGTAGTTTTGACCATCCACGTGGAATATTCAATGATTCTTGGGCAATGGCCTTTCCAAATTCTGATTGTGAATATACTCCTGAATCATTAGTACTGCCATAAGCTCCGATATCTACCAATGTAAATTTATATTTTGAATTACAAGCAGCCATAAGAACAGTACTAAATGTCTTTTTGTAATTAAAATATTGACTTCCAGAATTTGGTGGTGCTTGAATCAGAATGTGTTTGCCATCCACAGCCCCAATGCAATTTGGTAAATTCCATTGCTCTAAAAACCCTTGCATTATGGCCCTCCATTCATTTTCCATAGGGCAGGCTAAATATACTGGCATAAGAATTTTTCCTATCACCTGACAAGTTTCCTTTATGATAGATAAAGTTGTAGACTCTCCAATTCTGTACGATAGTGCAATAGACAATGGCTGATCACCCGTAGCAAGATACCTGAAATTCAAAAATATTGCTAGGATAGGAACATAACGTATACATAATTTATAAATAATTTTTTGTATTAACGTCATTTTTTGGAAAAATATACCTAGTTTCTGAAGAAATAGTTACTTGATTAAATTAGTTCTATTTTAATATGGTTTTTTCAGTACACCTTTTATCTTACCTTAAGGTGATTATAAGCCGCATTTCTGGATTAACAGCCCTCCAATTTTCTTTTGTTAAATGTACCCGCAACATTTCTAATAATTTCAGAAATGTTGCAAGATCCATTCTACAATACCTAAAGAATAAGGTTTCGTCTCTTTTCAATTCTCTAAAGAGATTATCAAAATCTCCTTGCTGATCTCTCCTTTGGTTTACAGGTCTGCACCACCATCTTCTATTACGCCACCGTTTATTTCTTCGCCTTTTCAAATATAAAAGGCAAACAAATGCAACTGCAGCATAAATAAATGTCTCGTCCATTTTATAATAGATTTGAACCAAAATTCGAAATAGCAAAAACAAGCGGGAAGATTTAAATTCACCAGTCAGCCAACTATAAAATATAAAATGAAATTAATAATGACAACTGACAATATTGTGATCTGACAATTGACAATAGTTATTGGTGATTGGTCAGAATATTTTACTATGCAAATGTGTCTGTCATAGAACTGACATAAACAAAAAGTTTTATGCTTATGGTCTATGCTATGCGTCTATGCAAAAGCGTCTGTGATAGCCTTTATAATATATTTGATCCAATCTCTTTCCTGTTAGGCTTTTACCATCCATGTCTTCTTAAAATCTAACACAGAAAACTAAAATTTTTTTATGAAGATCAGAAATATTGTCTTTTGAACACTTCGTACGAGCAAGGGTGCCATATTTCGTTTGTAACGAGCTTTACCCGGAACACCTCCCTAAGGGCTACTCCCTCTAGCGAACACGGTTATATGCTTGCTTGCTTTACATGTGGGCTTCGCTGGACGGCATTCACTCGGAAACTCGGTTTTAAATGTTTCGGACCGCCCAACTAAGGGCTACGGAGGGCTATAGGGTTAGTTTGACTAACCCTATAGCCCTCCGTACTAAGGGCATCTGATAGTCATAGTCCATTGTTCCATTTCACTCCCTTTTGCTGTTGTTCAGTAAAGATGCAGCTTAAATGTTAAATGAATGTTGGCTCAATGGCCTATACTTTTGACTTTTCAAGGTGTCGAGCACGTAAAGTGGTAGTTGTGAGCTGAATCTTTGCAAGCACAGTCAGAAATGTGGATTTCTTCTGGCTAGGAGTCCCGATTCTTCGTCTGGGAGAAACAACGGTCACTGAACAGTAGCCACGTGTTCACCCAAAATGATGACAAAGAACCCGCTACAAAACGCGTGTTGACTCGACCGAAGAAGAAACGGAAGTCAACCAGCACCAGCGATGCGCATTCCAGGGAGTCCTAAGCAAGCCAAACTTTTTTTGACGTGAAACTTCTTTACACACGATAGGATAAGTTCGTTTCATGCGAGTTGTTATGTAACGAAAATATACAACGCTACGTAGTCGAGTTAGTAGTGGGGGATCGCTTGAGCTGTGAGCACGCTTCAAAGCAACGTTCGTTACTGGCAGAAGTTTCACTTCAGTAACTTGTTGTATTATTACACGTTCACTTTTTTTATAAGTTTGTCTCGATTTAAATAATAAAATACAATATATTTTTAACAACTTTGTTTACAGCAATTTTATATGGCACCTTATAAATACATGTCAAAAAGCAAACTTATAATACAGAAAATAATATTTAAATTATAATAAAAAAGGGTTGTGCACTATGTGCGCATATCTGGAGTGAAACTTAAACGCCCTAGCCTATACATATCGTAACGTATTTTGTAAAAAAGTATTTTTTTTTTAAATATACCACTCAATTAACGATGATGTTTGCAAAAACCTTTTTCTTCATTTTGGGTATGCCTTGAGTTAGTTCTGGTTAGTTTGTGTAGGTTGTGCCTCCGTAGCGAGCGGAGGGCCATGCGTAAAGTGAAATTTTAGACATCCTAAACTAGTAAACAAACGCGTAAACTCCGTAGATGACCAAGGAGTACAGCCGTGAGTAACGAGAAATAAACGGTATCCTGTGTTCGTTAGAGGCGAGTCTAGGAGATGCTGCCCGGAGCATCACCCTCTGGACCAGGCTGTTCTGGAGCGAGTGCTGCTCGGAGGCATATTCGTATCGAGAGTACAGGATCGCACCTTGCCATCAGACGAGTATAATATAAATGCTAGCTAGATTATTATACCCCCGTTATGCATTGTCTTCAAATATTTGTGAACACTTCATGCTTGACCCTCCGCTCGCTTTGGGGGTGCAACCCAAGAACAAGTTTAACTTTCTTGGGCGTAGCCAACAAAAACTAACCCAAAATATGAAAAGCATGCACATTTATATTAAAGTCGCGATCTCGTACCTTCGATACGAATCAGCTACACGGAGTATGAGCGCGTAACAACATTTTTGCCGACGGATGCACCATTTCGTAAGAACTGCTTTATTTTAAAATGCCAAATCCAAAACTAAATGCTCCCGAAATAGCAATACAAAATGTCAACTCTGAAGAAATACCGGAAGTCACTATTGATGAAATACCCTACGACATATGAAAAATGGTCGTTGCCCAGGGGAAGACCGAATAACAGTAGAAATGTTAAAAATGGGTGGAGACCTATTACTTAAAGTCATTCAAGTACTATTCAATCAATGTATCAATAAAGGCAAAATACCAACAGTTGGAAAACTGCAGAAGTAATAATGCTATTTAAAAAAGGCGATAGTGCCATAGAAGTGTTTTAATAGTAAGTAGCTACGCTTTGCTCCCGTGTTCTTAATACTATAGACCAACAGTCTATATCCCATCTCTATAAGCTGTTCACAAAAATCCTCACAAATAGACTCACTAACAAACTAGACTTTTACCAACCGGTCGAACAAGCAGGATTTAGAAAGGGCTTTAGTACTATTCACCACTTACAGACCTTACGAACATTGATCGAAAAATGGGAGGAATACAACATACCATTACATCTGGGGTTCGTAGACTTCAAAAAGGCTTTCGACTCCGTAGAAGGTCAATATTTGAGGGACTAAACAACGCAAGAGTAGACTCCCGGTACACCATTCTATTAAAAGATATCTATGAAAATCCCACCATGCATGTTAAAATAGACGAAACAAGATCGACAAGAAAATACCAGTAGAAAGAGGTGGTGAGACAAGGTGACACCATCTCTCCCAAACTTTTCACATTGTCACTAGAAAACGTATTTATAACATTGAATTGGGAAGAAAAGGGAATAAAAATAGATGGCATCAACCACCTGCGCTTTGCAGATGACATAGTCATAATAAGTGGAAGCTCGAACTTGAACAAATGCTGACCGATCTTGCTTGAGCCTCACACTCAAAGGCCATAGGACTACAGAGTACAGATGAACTACGGAAAAACAAAAATTATGTCAGGCAGCCAAATACAACTTCAAATAAACGGACAAGGTATAGAAAGCGTACAAGAACACATTTACCTCGGCCAGCTCAGCCAGGAAAGCCCAATCAAACTGCCGAGATAACAAGGCGAGTTAAGCTTGGATGGACGGCTTACAGAATGTTAAATCACGTATTCACAAATCAAGGAACACCGATCAATTTAAAGAGAAGGGTATGGGAACCCTGTATTCTGCCGGTGCTGACGTACGGAACAGAGACGATGGCACTAACTCAAAAAAACGCTCCAAGCTCAAAACAATACAGAGAGCTATGGAACGGCCAATGCTTGGCATAAGTCTCAGGGATCGAATAAGAAACACAGAAATTAGACGTCGCACGAAGGTCATAGACATCATGCACAGAATTGCAAAACAAAAATGGAGATGGCACTAACAAAAATGGAGATGGGCCGGACACACTGCGAGAAAACCCCCGGAACAGTGGGTAAGCAGACTCATACGATGGCGACCTAAAACATCAAAAAGAAGTATAGGCCGTCCACAGAAGAGATGGTCAGATGACATAAGGGTAACAGCCGGTAGAAATTGGCTACAGGTTGCACAGGATAAAAAGATTTGGCATAACCTAGAGGAGGGACTTCCGATTCGTCTTCAGTCGAGTGTGCACGTGTCGGGTATCGGCCATTTTGTTCCAGCTTCATATACATATATGTTAGTTTGGGGGCACATGTGGCTTTCAGGGGCTGTGTAGATTCCCCGAATAAGATTCGGACGTCCAGCCGGGGGTTAGAGCCCCGTGCACGTACAAGATTTAAATGTGTGTGAATGTCCAGCCGGTGGTGTTCGAACCTTAAAACAGGCCGTGCAAGTACAAGTCTGAGCCCCCAGGAGTACATGCTCGACATACTGAGAGCTCTAAAAATAGTATCTCTATCCATCAAGGTGTAACCAATGTAGAAGGGTCGCTCTACCGCTTGCTAAGCCTGGATAGGGGTCTTTACTGGCTGAATTTTCTTACGAAATAGGCCATCAGAGAGTTTAGTACTACTACTATAACCTAGAGGAGGGACTTCCGATTCGTCTTCGGTCGAGTGTGCACGTGTCGGGTATCGGCCATTTATTACAGCTTCATATACCTACATATATGTTAGTTTGGGGGCGCATGGGGCTTTCAGGGGCTGTGTAGATTCCCCGAATTTATTCGGACGTCCAGCCGGGGGTTAGAGCCCCGTGAATGTACAAGATTTAAATGTGTGTGAATGTCCAGCCGGTGGTGTTCGAACCTTAAAGCAAGCCGTGCATGTACAAGTCGGAGCCCTAGGGGTACATACTCGACATATTGGAAGCTCCAAAAATAGTATCTCCATCCACCAAGGTGTAACCAATGTAGAAGGGTCGCTCCACCTCTTGCCAAGCCTGGATAGGGGTCTTTTCTGGCTGAATTTTCGCAAGAAAAAGGCCAACAGAGAGTTTACTACTACTACTATAACCTAGAGGAGGCCTATGTGGTGGACGAGAGAGGGCTAGAAGAAGAAGAAGCTTTATTTTATGGGCTGTTTTAAAAAATATTATTAGCTACGTATTTATTTTGCATCCATGACTTCATGAAATATTTATTAAAAGCACGTTATATGAAAAATATTACTATTATATATGTATTATTATGATCAAGTTTTGTATGGAACGTTACTTTTTAGGTCTATTATACCAATGACGTCATTAGTTAAGGAAGTCTGAGAGTCACTCTCAAAAACAAAGCTATTGACATCAACAATTTTTTAAATCAGAATGAGGCCACAACACACAACAACACAGTAGGAAGGAATGAAATTTGGCATCATTTGATACTTTCAGGTTGTACCGATGATGCGAGTGGAGTATCAGGGATGGTACCGATAGCAAAATGCGGGCCATCGAAAGCAAAATATCGATACTTGTTATCGTAGCATCCGTCTCTACGTCTGTCACAATCATTAGAGTCTAGAGCTAGCGTTTGTTCGCTTACATATCGGCTCCCGAGTGCGATATCTTAGTTCGTAGTGCACTTGTGAATGCATGCGATTTAAAGACTTGCAAGTATATGGCCCTCCGCTCGCTTCACTCGCTCCGGGGCTCAAGAAGAGTAAACTAACCAAGTGCCAACCCAGGCCATACCCAAGAAAAGCTTAAATTCAAGGAAAAACCTTACTTAAAAAGAACAAAACCGAAGGGATTTGAACCCGGGTCGACGAAGTGAAGGCCAACCATGCAGACCTATAATCACGCGCCTCTAATTCACAAGTGCACTATGAACTGAAATCTCGCCTCCCGACACTGTCCGTTGACTTCCATGTCTTCGCAATGCAACGACAGATCCTAGGAATAGATCTGCTGATGGAACCATTTGCTTGTAAGTCCGCTGATGGTCTAGGAGTCTGGATGGTTAGCCTTCACTTGGGCGACCCGGGTTCAAATCCCGTCGGTTTTTTTTAAGGTTATATTTCTAAACAGTTTTTTTCTTGATTTTGGGTATGTCTTGGGTTAGTTTTGGTTAGCACCTAGTTAGTGTCCCCTCCTTGAGCCCTCGTAGCGAGCGGAGGGCCATGCGAAAAGTGAAATATTACTTGTTGTAAGACGTGACCGTACTTTGTTAGCACTTTCTACGATATATTTTGCTTTATCTAACTAAAAACCAGGATATATTTAACAAGAGCCGTATTATAGTGGATATACAGCAGCTTGCATGTCTTTCCGCGAATTCATTACACTGCATTCAATACATATTACATATTTATTACAAAGACTTCTGGGATCCGGGTGCAAAGTGTCGGGATGTAAATAAACAAACGCTAGCTCTAGACTCTAGTGTCATAATCAGCTGTTATGATGCTTTTATGCATATATATAACAAGTTTTATGTAAATAGAACAAGTAAACCCAAAAGTTAAAATTGTTTAACTTCTCAGTTTTTCGCGTTTTGGTCAGGTCAGCAATTCAATCACAAGCGACACTGGACGCGAGACGTTCTTATTTTCTTAATGAAAAATACGCTCACATTTAGTATAAAAAATGGATATTCCTAAAGAGCCAAATTTTCAATTATTTAGTGGGCCAGAATTTGTGCCCGAAAAATATGTAAGAGATATATCACAGAACTATGTGGGTGGATCAGAACTCCAGAGTATCAAAAAGAAAATACAATCTTTATCAGATGATACAAGCAACAATTTGAAGAGAAATGTATATCAAAATTATGTTCAATTTATTGAAACTGCAAAAGAAATCTCTCATCTTGAAAGTGAGATGTACCAGTTGTCTCATTTATTGTCAGAGCAAAAATCCTTGCTAAGTGCACTATCTGCATCATCTATTCTAGAAGACAGGACACACTTCAACATAGAAACGAATAATAAATTAGATGAACAAGAAATTGAAGAAGAGAATAAGCAAAAATTAGCTACAATTTTAGAAAAAGTTGAAGGTTGCAAAGAAATAGTTGAAGTACCTGGTAGAATTTTTACTTTTGAAGGAGATCTTCTTGAAATTGATGCCACCGAGAACATAGCTTTAAAATTTGTGCATGTATATTTATTCAATGATAGTTTGATGATAACAAATAGAAACTCAAACAGTAGAGGTTTAATGAGATATGCCTTTGAAAGCTTGTATGAACTTGGTAGCATAGCTGTTGTAAATGTTAGAGATTTAGGAAATATTAAACATGCTTTCAAGTTGCTAATATTTCCTGACACTAGAGTATTTCAGTGTTCATCAAATGCCAGCAAGGTAAGCATATAAAATTTAGTTACTGATAATCTCAAAGTAAATCTTAAAACAAATTATAAATCTGGCTTACCTAGTAACTAACATGTTTCTTACTGTTAGATATCCTAAAAGATATGTATTTATTTTGACACTCTTTTATCTAGGCATTTATAGATCTGTCAGCAATATTCATTTTCTACGTGATATCTTATTGTATATTTTATACTTATAGAAGGAATGGTTAGACAAGATTGATCAAGCAAAAAAGACGAGATTGGCAATAGAACAACAGAAAAGAGAGTCATCAATAGAAAAGGCATCCCCTGTTCGGGCCATTTCAGTAGATTTAAGTACAAATAATAATAAGTTTGAAGAAGCAGGTGTAACTCACCCAGAATGGTTTCTAGATATACCTGATGAATTGGATGTGTGTGTAGCCCAAAGACAATTTGAGGATGCTGTAAACTATTTAAATAAAGCACAAAATTACATCAACAAATTTAATCTACAATATTCTACTTCAGATCCTATTTATTTAGACATTCAGAGAAAAGTTGAACAGAAACAAAATAGTCTTATAGATATGCTTATGAAAGAGTTAGAGGTAAATCCAGAGAAGTCTTTGCAAGGTGGTTTAAGAGCTACAAGAACTGCTGTACGTTTACTTAATCAGTTGGGAAGATCTACACAGTCATGTGATCTCTTCTTAAAGCTCTGTAGCAGTATGCTTAAAACTCAGTGTAAGAGAGTTAAACGGGAAGGTTCAACTACGACTTATGTTCGTCATTTATCCAGTGTAGTCTTTACAAATATGTGTCACATGTCTGAGGAGTTTCTACGGGCTTTTCCAGATTCATCAGACTGTGCATCTGCATATGTTGTATGGGCTAGTGGAGAGCTTTCTCTTTTTACCACCCATTTTGCTAAACAAGTTTTTATGCCTCAGATTAGTCTATCTACAATTACAGAATGTGTGGTGCTAGTAAGGTCACAATGTGAAAGGCTTTGTACATATGGAGTTGATTTCCGTTATCAATTAGATGGTGCTTTAAGGTCCCCATTAAGCAAAGCTCTAAATGATACTAGAGATAAATTTATTGAGTCTATAAAACTGAGAGCTATTGATGACAAATGGATTCCAATGAATATGGTTACAAAGAGTGGCTTAGCAAGGTAAGTAAATGTCAAAGCAATTTTCTAATATTCTTATTTCTAGGTAGAGTGGCTTTTAATGTTCAGTCTCGTTGAAGATTAGCTACTGAACCTTAAACAGCCAGTATTATATCTAACATTTATATTACAGTCGCCCTATGGCAGAACCTTATGTATATGCAACTCGGGTCGCCGTATCACAAACACGGAATCGTTCCACCGGACCACTAGAACCGAGGGGTAAACCGCTGCCAAATATTTGTACACCAGATTACACAATATTAAGTGACTACACGGACTTCACCTCATATTACACAGAATTCACCGAAGATTACACGGACTTCGCCAGAGAGTATACAGACTTCACCTCAGATTACACATGCTTTACAAGATTACACAGATTTCACAGAGTTTATCTATGATTACACTGGATTACACAGATTACACATATGAATGCACAGACTTCACATGTGAATATACATATTTAATAAATTATAATTATAATTCATCGCGTACAAACTAAAAATACCTATTGAAGAAATGAATTATGATGATATTGGGAAATTACTCAATCTACCAAAACTCAAAGCAAGACGAGATTATTTGGACGTAGTTTTCTTGTACAAAATTGTTGATTGCCCCGGTATATTGGCGAGGGTTTCTTTGTTGGTTCCACAGGTAAATTTGAGACATAATGAACTCTTTTACATTGAATATCGTAGAACTAATTATGGTAAAAATCTTCCCACTCAGAGGCTATGTAGCCTTGGTAATTTATTGGCCAAAGATGTTGATTTTTTCAATACTAGGATTGATCATTTTAAACTGCAGATAAAAAGAATACTCCTATGAATGTTGTGAATGATTTTAATGATGCTTAGTGATAGGTCCTAACATATGTGATATGCTATATATGTGTTATTTTATTTTATTTTTATTCTTGTGACCTGCTGGTATTGTATTGTTTAATGTATTGCTCTTTCTTATTTTGTAAAATGGTACATCCGTAAAATAAATAAATAAATAACAACTATTATTCGTTTAGAAAAGGAACAGTTCTAAATTATTTCAATGTCTTTAATTAAAATAAAAAACAAAAAAATTAAATCATACAACAAATATTATCAAAAGTAACATAAATTCTTTGGTGAGATAAGTAACTATCTAACTTAAGCAGTTTAATTCAATTTCCATACCACTAAATTATTGCAATTTAGGTCTGGAAAAATAATATAAAATAAATAATACCTACTCGTAAAAACAATAAACAATAGGTTTAACTATTGCCAACCGAGTTGCCACCTTATTAACAAATAAAAAATGTAACTAAACTAAAACTTATGTAGCACATAGTTGCTAAAATGATGGTATCTATGCCAAAGAACCAAAATACAATTATTTAAGTCAAACTTACATAAATATTTGCACATAAAAATATTATGAATTTTCGCGAAGTAGAAATAATATGCTTTTTTCCATTTTACACATACGGAAATAAAAAAATATATTCATTGGGAAGAAAACGGAGTGAGGTAGTATCTGTTAAGTTACGTATTTAATTTTTGTTTATAATGTCTTTGAATTTGTAACTGGCCACTTCTGGTAATTTGAAAGGGAACAACAAGATCACCTCTGACTCCCCACTTCATTGTTAGAGATTGTTCCATCGTTTTATGCGAGCCACTGTGTCATATCTTCAATCTGATCCTGGAACTGGGCATATTTCCCAAAACCTGGAAGGTTGCAAGAGTCTGTCCCATTCATAAGAAGGGCGATCCAACAGTTATTGAGAATTATCGTCCTATATCCATCTTATGTAACTTCCCCAAAATATTCGAGATTACCCTGTACAAATTTTACCAACATCTTTGTCGTTAAACTGCTGTATTACTCCTTCATTAGAACAAGGCTGGATTATGGGTCACTTGTATGGTGCCCGTGGTATGATTGCCACATTGATTCGTTGGAGGCTGTGCAGTGGCGATTTCTCAAGTATCTTAGGTATCTACCCAGACAAAGGGTTTGATCATTACCTTTTGTTGTCTAGATTCAGGGAACTGTCGCTGTCTGCGCGCAGAGACTCACAATCGCTGACACTCCTTTATAAGCTTCTCAATGATGTGATTGATTGCCCCTTTCTTTTGGAAAATATACCATTTCATGTACCGCGTTTAGGAGCTAGACAACAACCTGCGTTCAGTCTGAGATCGGAGAGATCTAATATTCTATACCAGAGCCGCATTTATAACGTGTGCAAAAATTTTAATCTTTTAGCAAACGGCTGTCATTTACATACCAGCAGCTTGTCTAACGTCCTGAAATATCTGCGTGAGGCGTCTGGTTTCCCACCTTAAGTGTATCTCCACATTCTTTATCTTCATTTTTCATCTGTGTTTCCCTTGTTTTCATTCCTTACTTCTTTGTCACTTCTTATTTTGGCTTAATTTGTTTTTTTAGTTTCCTATCTTACTTTGCGTTATTCGTAAAGTTCTCGATCGGTTTTGTTCCTCTACATTCCTTATTTTTAGTCTTAATTTAATTTGCTAGTTTATTTGAATTATTACTATTATTTATATTATATTTTATTATTTTTCTTTGTGTAAAAATATTTTTGTGAATTACTTGTTCTTAATTTGTATGGGAATTTCCTGTAATTGGGCGTTTGCCTGTTGGAAATAAAGAGCTTATTATTATTATTATTATTATTATTATTATTATTATTACCATTGAAATTTTTCTCCGAATATGGCTTCTTGTATATATTACTTTTTTAAAATTATGGTAGTTTAAGCATTGGATAGTGGGCAATTATCGATTATCAGGATCAAGCAAAAATTATGGTAGATTCCGATAATTATCGAGCATTTGGCAACACTGTTTAGGACAGCGAACAGGTAGTTGCGACGTTGTGATATGTACCTTGTGAATTATGCATAGTTATTGCGCATGCGCATATTAGATAATTGTACACAAATACCATAAGGATTACGCGGACTTCACTACTATTTCACGGATTACACTCCAAGTTTTCACAGATTATACATGATTACTCGTTGATTACACACGGATTACACATAAGTACATGCAGATTTCACATGACTACACATATATTTCAAGATTTCACATGATTACAAGTAGATTACACGTGATTACACAAAATCTGTACACCAGATTACACCAGCGGTTTACCCCTCGACTAGAACTGTCGGAAGCAATTTGCTAAAACGTAAATACATGAGTAATTCTATATGTTTGGCCAACGTTGCCAAGAATTATACGTTTGGCCAACGTTGCCAAGAATTGGCAACGTTGCGCTCCTTCCCAGCTAATTTATATTTGATGACCGTGGCTGTTTAAGGTTAAATAAGATTAGCTTCGCATGTGTTA
>JAEQML010071841.1:0-15891 GCA_016904865.1 Pissodes strobi
TTTTTTTAGCCGCTATTAATAGTATTGTTGATGGACTTGAGAATGCTGGGGGTCTGCTTTTTGCTGACGATTTTAAGTGTTTTTTTTTTCAATCAATTCAATTGGAGACTGTAAAATCCTTCAAAATGATTTCTGTAATATAGCCAATTGGTGTGACAGCAATTCGTTTAACTTAAATATCAATAAATGTAGCTGTATGACTTTCTCTTTAAATAAAAATATTCAATTTGATTATACCTACAAAAATAATAAAATTAAAAAAGTTGTCACGCAAAAGGATCTTGGTGTAATATTTGATGTAAATCTTACCTTTGACAAACAAATCACATTCTAGCTAAAATTGAAAGCGCTCAGAAAATAGCAGGTTTTATCTCAAGAAATTCGAAACATTTTGACATTAATTTATCTCTCTATCTTTTTGACAGCTTAGTTGTTCCAATTTTAGAATATGCATCTGTTATTTGGTCGCCACAGTACGACATTTGGATTTCTTCGATTGAAAGAGTTCAAAGGAAATTTTTAAAATCCCTGTATTTCAGGAAACATGGCTTGTATCCACAGAGAGGATGTGATCATGAGTATCTGTTAGATGTATTTCAGAGACTGCCACTTGAGAGGAGAAGGGATAAAGTACTACTTTGCACCATGTTTAGATTGTTGAAGGGAAACATTGTGTCCTGATATTCTTTGTCAGCTTCCTTTTGCAATTAACAGAACCAATACTAGAAACTCAAACACTTTTTATTTGAATTTCCCTAGAATAAATCTCTATAAAACTTGTCCAATATATAAAATGTGTGCAATTTTCAACCAGTATTGCTCTGATCTTGATATTGATGTGTTAACGCTGAAGCAATTTAAAGAAATCATTGACCAAAAATTGTGTGACTCTAATTAGATTGTAGGTTGTATACATTATTGTCTATGTAGTGTGATAGGTGAATATTAAATGTATTATATTATGTAGTATTAAGTAGATATCTGTAATTGGCTTCCGGCTGTAGATATCTTTTGTGAATAAATAAATAAATAAAATAAATGTTTTATTGCAGGTACATCGGCTCTAATTATCGACGCGTGCGACAAAATGCGCGACGCCTTAATTTACAAGGCCGTGGCTTCGAACGAGGCCGGTGAAATTGACACGTCGGCACCTCTGACGGTTCAATCGTCGGCTAAGCCTGACGAGCCAGAGGAACGGCCCATGTTTTTGCACAAACTGAAGGATGTTGTCGTAGATGAGGGTCAACAGCTAGTTTTGGAGGCGCCGTTTACTGGAAATCCTATACCCTCTGTTGAGTGGACCAAAGACGGTGTGCCAATCGAGCCTTCTGAGAGAATGCTTATGACGTGTGATGGCAGAAGAGTACGTACATTAGTAAATTTATATTGCATCTGTGTCTAGAGTCATTTAAATCATCCTATTGAACGTACAGCTGAGGCATTTGATTAAATAGCACGCTTGAAAAACCTTTCTACCTAATGTATCATACGTTGTCATTTTATTAATATTTTAGGTAGGCTTAAAAATCGATAAAGCAGTTCCTTCCGACGCCGGAGCTTACGGTGTTACGATTACCAATCCTCTTGGACAAGAATCCACAGATGGCAAGGCTACCATTCGCAAGGTGTTCCAACCGCCCGCATTCACTCAAAGGTTTACCGACTTGCAACAGGTAAAGGCATTTTTTCAACTTTTAAAATATTAAAACATTAAAATGGTTTTAAATATGTTTTAGTTACCTAATAGAGATGCCAAGTTTCCATGTAGAGTTACCGGTGTGCCTCAACCGGAAGTCACGTGGACCAAAGACGGGGAACCACTAAGAGAAACGGATAAGTACCATATAAAGAGGGACGGCGACTTGTGCTGTTTGTACGTTCAAAACTGCCAACCAGAAGACGCTGGAGTTTACAGGGCGACGGCCACCAATCCGGAAGGCCAAGCCGTCTGCACGGCCTCTTTGGAAGTCGTTAAGGAAATGTAAGTGACTCGAATTCGTTCATCATTATCACTGTTGAGGGAATTGAAACTACATACTTGAAAGGGGCGTTTTCTGGCAATTCAGAGAGAAATTAACCTTGCTTCTTATAAAACCTATGGGCTTGTATGTATTTTCGGACACTTGCCGATGAAAACAAATTGAAATAGCGTTATTGTCTGTAAAGTACCTAAATTGCACTTTACCCCTCCGCCATATGCCCAATTTTGGGATTTTTCTTGTGTCCCTCTGGATATCAATAGTCGTATCTCTTACCTCCAAAATGCATTTTTTCAAAATGTCTTAATTTTTAACAAAATTATGAAGAATTTGTTTATTTTTTTAAATTCCAATTTTCGGCGATTGGCCCCCAATTTTTTCTCAAAATATTAAAAACTTTTCAATCGTCCTTATCTTGTGCATCGGATCAAAATTTTTCAAGAGACATGAAAATTTACATTTTTTCTATGCTTTCGAATGTCGCATTTAAAAATATCGACTCGTGTCGGAGATACGCCTGCGTAGTGTTGAAACATGGACAGAATCCCAAATTTGGGCACTTTTGATCAACAGCTACCTTTTTTTCGAAAGATCGACTCGATATACATAAGATTCACTATTACTCATAGAATTACAATAATTTGTAAGCTCAAAACAGGTAATTTAATTCGATTATAACAATTGAGCTCTTATTTGGGGGTTCTACCTGTATAGCGGTCGGGACAGGGCACCCGATTTATTTTAAGAAATGTTTCAACAATTTGTTTGAAAATACATATAAATAAAATTTTAATTGCTCGAAAATTAAATTACGTCCATAATATAGATAGATAGATAGAAAACATAGGTACTTTATTGTTCAAGAATTTCATTTTATATGGAATCCTTATTAACAAAGCCTATAGTTATTTCTTATACTAACATATTGAGCCAAATCAACAAATTGACGCCCTTAGCCCACAAAAATTCAACACAAGTGTTTGAGCTAAAGGCCCAAAAATAACGAGTAAAAAGTGGTCTATATAAATCAATAAAAAATTAATAATAGGTAAAATAGGTCAATTAAACAATACATGAACAAAAGGGTAAAATGATAAAATTACGATATGGCATGACACTATAGAACATCTATGTTAAAAATTGTATAAAAAAAATTCGTTAGTCGAATAAAAAGCTCTATCAAGAAAGAGGTTCTTACAACTAAGACGAAATGACCTTAAAACAGCGATACTACGAACTTCCATGGGTAAATGATTGTACATCTTCACACCTGTGTAAATTATTGAATTTTTGATGTATGTTGAGTGGGTGATAGGTAAAGGAAGATCATGTTCCTGTCTAGTTTGGTAGGTTCTGGTGTTAGGGAAGCGTGAGAGATGCTTGTGAATAAGACACACTCTTCCCAATATAAAAAGGCTTGGCAAGGTAAGAATTCCACTCTCAAGGAAAAGTGGTCTGCAATGAGTCCGAGGATGTACCAGGCACATATGCCGAAGAGCCCTTTTTTGCAGCACAAAAGCAGACTGGAAAAGACTTTGGGAGCAGAAACCCCAGAATGGGATGCAATACCTCAAGTGCGACTCAATCAATGCAAAGTAGGTGGTTCTTGCAACGGTCATACCAAGTTCTCTGGCAATAACCTTAATACTGTAGCAACCTGAGGCCAGTTTTTTGTTCAAAGCTTTTAAGTGTGAGTCAAATTTCAACCTATAATCTATGTTTAAACCCAGAAATTTAGATGCTTCAACAATATTGAGGGAATGACTATCAATGGAGATGTTTTCCATGGTGAAGTCTCTGAATTTAACAATATGTGTTTTTGATATGTTGCTAGTTGGTTAGCATCACACCAAGATTTAATCTTCTTTATGTCCATCTCAATCATAATTTGAAGAGTTGCAAGGTCATTGTGTGACCATTGTGCCGTGCAATCATCTGCAAATGCCCGAATCACTCCCAACAGATCAAGGCTTAGAAGATCATTAATGTAGATGCGGAAAAGTGTTGGGCCCAGTACAGAGCCTTGAGGAACACCACTTAAAATGTTCCGTTTTTTGATGTTTTCTGATCTGTAGAAATGCATTGAACTCTTTCAGAGAGGTAGGACTTGATCCAATCCAGCCCAATACCTCTAAAGCCATACCCGCTCAACTTCAACAGTAGTATTCTGTGATTAACGCAGTCGAAAGCTTTCGACAAATCACAAAATACCGCTGCGGCGGACTTACACTGATTTAGAGAATTAAGAAGGTTCTCCATAAAGTGAAAGACAGCATCAGCTGTGCTCTTCTGCTGTTGAAAACCAAACTGATTTTTGTTTAGAATATTGTTATTATTTAAGAATTCTATTATGCGTTTATTTGACAGGCTCTCAACTACTTTTGATAGGGTGGAGATCAGTGAGATTGGTCGGTAGTTTGATGGGTCAGTGGTAACTCCTCCTTTATGTATAGGAGTGATCTTAGCAAACTTCAGGGAAGATGGAAAAATTCCTTTTCTGAAGGAAGAGTTGACTGCATCAGCCAAAGTGGTTAGAGGATCTTCCGGGAGTTCTTTTAGGATTTTTAAAGAAAGTCCATCATATCCGGCAGCATTTAAATTCCTCATTTTGCAGGAAGTCTCTCTTAGTTCAATTTAATTAGTTGGAAGGAAGGAGAATTGGTCTGAAATATTCACATTTGATAGGTAGTCTAGTGGATCATTAACGGTTATTATGTTTTTTGTAATATTATCAGCTGTTGAGCAGTAGAAGTTATTCAAATCATTAGGATCTAGCGCGTTTTCTTGCGGGCTTAGGTTAGTACGACCTGATAGCTCATTTACAATTTTCCAGGATGTTCGAGATTTATTTTTGATTTTTGCATCCTTGAAGAATAAAATACCCTTTTAGTCCTTGACAGTAATTTCCTGTATGTTGTACGATAACGAATAAAGTAGTCATAGACATTACCAGAAAAGTGCTTCCGGAAGGCATTAAGGCGGCGAAGATTTCCAGCTGAGATACGTATACCCTTGGTTATCCATGATTTGGAGTGTAGATTTTATTTTTACATAACCCACGGAAAAACGTTCAAATAAAAATACTAAGTTTATTTTTGTTTATAAACAAATTGAACTTTCACGAAGTAAGACCGGAATCGCGAAAACAAAAAGAAAAGGAGGGATAATTATTTTACCTAAGGGAAGCGTAAGCCAAGAGCACTTAAACTCGTTCCATACAAAATATAAATAAATATTAATAATGCCACTTACCATTAAAGTGACTTTCATCATACGGCAGGATAGCTAACTTCACTCGAATATGGGATCCGATTCTACACACGAAAAAAGTGTACTGTAAAAATTTTCGACTGCATGTTAACACGATACTCGAAAAACTAACATCAAGAAATAGCAATACGAAAACGCAGGTCTAACAACCCCAGTTTTCCCAACTTTTGTCTAGGAGACCTTCATTGGCCAAGGGGCGGGCATAATAAAAACTTTTCCAAATTCAGCGAATTAAAATGAAAGAAAAGAAACATGACCTTATAAGGATCAAACATTGTTTGGACTTTGGAACACATGTGTGATCTAAAAGTCAAAGCTCGGCATGGAAAAATTCCGAACTCTTCGGGGAGATGGGAAAATAAAACCAGTTAGGACCCGAACCGTGTTTTCGTCGAAAGACGGGGGCAAATTACGTAACATCGCAAGCGAACTTGTGCAGGTGTACAAATTCCAGATTTTTCTGGGGAAAAAGTGCGTCAAAAAGCTGCTATAAAAGCGTGAAATTATCGGAGAAAAATCAATCTTATTCTAAACAGCAGTTGCAGTGGGTAGTCATGGCCAAATCCAAATTTTACTAAGAAATATCATTTACAGTGAGCCGTGATGCCGAAAAATAGTTAGAAAAATTTTAAAAATTAAACTCTTAAATTTCTAGTCGGTACTATGGTCTTAGTTGTGACCAAACCGAAATTACTGTCTCGCAGTTTAGAGGCTATTTAAAGTAAATAAGTAATTACGCAAAAATTCAGAGCAACGGTTCGAAATTTAACGCAAAGCAACACAGGGGTAATATTCGGCAATCAACAAAAGAACAGATGGCCACCAGAAGCAAATAAGGCTACATTAGCAGGTTCCGGGTCTAGCGATAAAATTATAGACATTAGGTGTAATTTTAAGACAATAATAATGCTTAGGGTACTAGTATATGTGTGAATATTGTTTGAAGAAAAAAATATTTATTTATTTGTAGCAATAGAAAATTACAAAAAAAAAATAAAACTCATAACAGAAACCTTATTCTTATTCTAATAATATAAAACAAAAATAAAAAATAATAATAATAACAAATGAAATGTAACTCCTTAAGCTAGATATATTGCTACTTTTAAGTGCACAATAGCATTCATAATACTGTGTGTGTACTGTTCACAAATCAAATTAAACATTTTTGAGGACTTAAACTATAATCAAATATCAAATTAATCTATTAGTATACTAATTTGCATCTATATACTTAATACTGATAACTATTACGGTGTTTAGTTCAGGTAAAGATATGAATTAGAAAAGTTATTTTGCTTTATCCATTCAGTAATTTCTTTTTTACATTTTTTATAAGGCTTTTCTCTTATAGCTACTGGCAAATTATTATAAATCTTTGGCCCTACACAATAAATATGATTTTGACAAACAGCGTGTCTGGGGTTCTGGAGGATGATATTCTGCCGTAATGCATTTCTTGTGTACATTTCATGGGAGATAATTTCCCTGTAATAAGTTGTTTTCAACATGAATCTAATTTCTGACTTAATATAGAGCTGATTTAGTGTAAGCAATCCACTATCTTTGTAAACTAGTTCTGTTGGATATCTTTTCATCTTAAATAGGGGAAAGGGGTCGAATATCGATCAATATATACGACAAAAACAACACTTTCACAAAACTCTGTTATTTTATGTATTGAACATAAACTTTATTATCCCAAGAACATAATAACACAAACAAATTATCTGTATCTTAATCAGAAAAAAAATAAAAATATAAAAAAAAGAAGGTATTACTGATCGATATTATCCATCCTATAGTCGGCTAATATCGATCATGACGGTAGTATTGATCATCGTTTATTGACATGCTTCACACGAATCCAGGTCTTCTGACCGAGATATTGCAGAACAGGCAGCATGAAGCCAATTGCCACATGATCTACACCGCCACCACAGTTCATCTGCTGTACCAGTTTCCACGCATATTGGACATAACTCATTCACTTTCTTAGGCTCCCCATCATGTTGTTTAGGTTTGAACTTCTTGATTTGTTTTTTAGCTCCTGCTCTTCGTACCGATTTTCCTTTTTGAAATAAATTTCTTGAAGCTTCTTCAACTTTCTTCTCCTCCTTCTTTTCTTCCTTCTCCTCCAAAGATGCCTGCAGTGGACGTTAGTATTTGAGATGATTGTTTCTTTCTCTTAGGGCGTGGTTTTTCTGTTAATCGGGGTGTCGGATGAAAGTCTTCAAAAGATGTGCTCTTTAATTGAACGGTCTTGTCTTCATCATCGGTTGCATTATCGTCGAAGACTTCTGTTATTGCTGATGATAAAGAATCACTGGAAGATGTTCTTCGTTGACGTCTCTTTCTCTTCGATCGCGCAAGTGGCTTCTTGTTACAGGCTTCCAGTTGCGGTGTAGCTTGTCGCATATCCATTTCATCATGTCTGCTTGATGGATACGATGGGTCTGGATCTCTACTTGTTCCGGGCTTCGGATCTAAATAAATTGTTTCTTCGGGAAGCTCGCCCAGTTCGTTGGCTTCTGCCTAAATATCTTCTTCTCCAAATACGTTTCTGTTTAATGGAAAGATCCCCCTATTTTTAAATCCTTTCAAACCTTTTTCTTTGGAAGTGATGCGATTGTACGCTTTAGCAAAGAGCTCTGCAATGTCAGTTACCTCAATTTTGTTATAATGATGGGACTTCATATAAAGATCACATTCTTTGCTATATGCTGTCTTCAATGATCTGAAAAACGTGACGTCCAGAGGCTGGAGCCGGTGAGAGGTGTGTGGGGGTAGCGAAACAAGAATGATCCTGTTTTCACGGCAGAACTTATAGGACTGCAAGAAGGAGTGTGTGGCGTGGTTGTCTAAAACCACTAACACGGGATCTTCCGTTGAAGCATTCACATATTGAGCGAAATGCTTCAACCATTCCAGGAATAGAACTTCCGTGATCCATACTGATTTTGAGCGGCGGTAGATTGCGTCTACGGGTCCATTTTTTTCCAGAGGGTTGTTCATGCGCTCGCGTTTAAAAATAAACATGGGACGCACGAACTCCCCTGCGGCACTCATACAGCACACAACAGTGGTTGTCTGACACCTTTCGCCATTTGTAATCGCACCCACCTGTTTTTTGCCTTTTTCTGCCAAAATTCGATGAGGTTTTTGCACTCCACTAATGCCAGTCTCATCCACGTTATAAATACGCCTCCCAGGAAATTTATATTTTTCAAAGACCAGTTCTAAATTGTCGTAAAATATGTTCACATCCTTTCGATTAAATGCCATTACCCGGTTGCCGCCTCAAAAAAATTCGTGGATGTCGAGCTAAAAATCCACGCAGCCAATCCTTACCGCAGCTTTTCTTTTCAACATTAAAATTATGTAGTAAGTTTTTTGCAACGGCATATTCGAAAGCTAGTTCTTTGATTTTAGTTGGTGTCAACCCATAGAACATGTTCGACAATTTTAAAATGTGATTGGCCAGCTCTGTTTCCTGGTCGTCATTTAATACAGGCTTCCTTCCTAATTTCAATTTCTTGCTAGAGTATCTGTTTTTTAATCTGTCGCACAACGTAGCATATGGTACGCCATTCAATTTAGCTGACTTTCTGATGGTGTGTGTCTGTTGATTAACCGCCTTGACAGCCCGCTTCATGTCTTCCTCTCTTCATGCAGAGCGATTTGTCTTACGAGAATATTTTTTTTGGGGCATCTGCAAAGAATGAAGAACAATGAGGGTAAATTCGATCACAGGCGGGTAATATCGATCATGCTGGCCGATATTACCCGCGAGTGGACGCCATTGCTTCGACATAAACATCTCCTAAACTCAAAGAACTAAAATTTTCGTAAACAGTGTATAGAATACCTTGGGGTACCATGCAACAAATAGTAATAAAGTAGCTTAGGATTTTCAAACATCAACAAGCACATACCTTATCCAATGAACCCAGTAGCGTGCCGTATAGGGGGCCAGGGGGGGCGAATGCCCCCCCCCGCCCTCTATCTAACCCGCCTCAGCCTCCTAATGCAAACTGCAAATGGCTCATCATTCGGCGCCCTCGAAATAGCTCGCCCCTCCCGCCCCTATACCCACGGCACGTTACTGAATGAACCGGAAAAATAACAACAAAATTGCTCAAAAACTGTTTGTGGCCGTACACGCTCGGCGTTGCAATGAAACTTCCCGTTGTTGCTGTTGGTAATTTGCATGTACCTTAAGAGATGGCAGCACTTATTGTTTCATTTGATAGGTATGTAGGGTTGGGTAAAATTAAGATGATCGATATTAGACGCTGATCGATATTCGACTCCTTTCCCTAACATTATTTTAATTATCCATTTTTGTGCAATGCACAGTTTATTCAAAATTGTTGTTCCAGCAGAACCTCATACAACTATACCATAATTTAAGATTGATTCCACCAGTGCAAAATAAACAGTTTTTAAAGTACCTATCAAATGTTAATATATTTCTTAACTCATAGAATTTGAAAATAAGTTTTCTTATCCTATCTGTCACATACTTGATATGAACTTTCCATGAAAATAATTCGTCAATAAAAATTCCCAGATATTACAAACTTTTTTCCCTTTTAATATAATTGTTGCATTTACAATTCAATGCGAGATCACACCCCGAATCATGAAATTTAATACTCTGAAAATCTGAAAGAGATCTACTGGCAAGAGAGAAGGCAACAAACTTTGCCTTTTCCACATTCAATGATAAAAGACTACTGTTTAACCAATTCTTTATTTTATGCATGTTTTTTATGTAAATATTGAAAAGTAGAGGTGAAAGTACAGTTCCCTGTGGCACACCAAACTCCACTTCCAATTTGTTGCTGAATTCATTAGAAATTTTTGTGACTTGTGTTCTTTTCAAATATGACTCAATAAGTTTGTTAGGTGTCCCCCTTATACCCATTTTTTCCAATGTATTAAGCAGATTTTGGTGTGTCACAGTATCAAAGGCCCTCCGTAAGTCCAGAAAAACTCCTATCACCTTTCTACCCTCATCCAAGATCTTCAAAATCACCTCAGTAACTTTACAAAGTGTATTTTCTGTATTTGAATTTTCCCTAAAGGCAAATTGGTGGTTATGCAATAATTTGTTTTTTTTTCCAGAAATGTTGAAAGTTTGCTCTTAAGGCATTTCTCAATTATTTTGCTAATCGTGCTCGTTAGGGCTATTGGACGATAGTTATTGGTAGATTTTATATCACCTTGTTTATATAGAAGCAAAATCACGGAATTCTTCAACACCTCTGGAAACACACCAGTTCCAAACACAACATTTACAATATATAAAAGAGGTGGGTTTTTATAATATTGGAACAAATGGAGTCGTCACCCCTTTTCACTTTATTTTTTAGATCTTTTATATGCCTCTGAAGTTCTACCTCTGTTACAGGGCTAAGAAAAAAGGAATGAGGGGCCACCAATGTCTCCCTTACCTGATCATTGGTGCTGTTTGCTTTGATATTTTGAGCAAGCATTTTTATAGTTATTAAATTCATTAGCTATACCTCTTGTTTCTGTAATTTCAATGTTGTCTGAGTTCAAAATGGATTTTATTTCAATTTTATTAGATTGGTCGTTAGTCGCTTCTTTTATGGTTTTCCAGAGTTTTTTAGGATCATTAGCATTTTTCTGAGTGCGAGACTTATAATAGGTGTATTTAGCCCTTTTGATAAGTTTGGATAATAATTTGCGGTATTCTTTGTATTTGTTTAAAAGATCCAAGTTGTTATTTGTCATTACACATCTTTTCTTTAAATTATCCCTACATCGAATTGCAGTCAAACAGCCATATAGTTATCCACGGTTTTATTCTTTTTTTCTTGCAAGATAGCTTTTGAATTTCAGTAGCATTTTCAATCATACTTGTTGGCTTATTTATAAAAATATTTGTACATACATCAGCATTCCATTCACTCAAGACAGTGTCCCAGAATGCCTCTTCAAGGTTATTATAACAAAATTGGGCGCCAATTTATAACTAAAAGGTATTTAATTATTTTATTTAATTAGTTGGGCGCTACTTTGTAACTATTTAGTGTTGCCCACTTTGTGATGAATTTCTAGCTCAGTCGTACTTATAACTTATTATTTGGCTCATTCACCAATTTGTAAGGATAGAGCATAAGTTAATTTAGTTAGTTTATTTGAAGGCGTGGATTGATTTCCCTTGGTGGCCTAATATTTATATGGCGCCACTTGCGATAAATCAAAAAAGGTAAATTAAAAACAACTATATATTAACTATATGGTTAAATTACAATTTATGTTACCATGTGCACTGCAGTTATGAACATAAGATGAAAATTGACTTAAAATTAGATTACAAATGCAATCAAATACAATAATTGATTACTGAGAATTTAGTTAACAAAAATGGTAAAAATGAGAATTGACTTAAAATTAGATTACAAATGCAATCAAATGCAATTGATTATTGAGAATTTGATTTACCAAAATTTTGAAATTGAAATTAGCTTTGGTGTTTGACAAATTTAAAATAAATAAAATCTAGGTCTTTGCAATTTTTTCATATAAGTAACGCGTTACCTACGTTCCCAACTGTTCTTGTATTATCCGCAAACCGCGTGATCGTTTGGGACCTCCTCTGGAAACTCAAATGCCTGTACCTAAGCTTCCTAGCTATAGGCGTGTCCAGGGCTTACCAGTCATTCCAGGAATGGTTCCCAGTTGTCTGCACGTGCCTGCTATCGGATCGACTGTCACCACAATGATCTGTGTGACTGTTGTCTTGTAGGAACGTTGAACGTTTACATGAAAAAAAAGAATTGGGTGTCTTAGACCGGTGTACACAGCTAATTATAATTATACAAAAGAGTATCCTATGGACCTCAGTTTGATGTACAAGGTTTTAACCAACAACTTGAAAATTCACTGGTTACATAATCAGAACTTAAATTACCATTTAAGTTCAGCAAAAATTATAGATAATTATGATTAAATGACACTATGAACAATTACTGCTACTCAAGGTATTTCTTTTCTTTAATTAGAAATATGAAATTTAAAAGAAATAATGATTGAAATTAGAAATTTAAAAGAAAGTTATGAAACTTGTCCAACAGTGGCTCTCGGCAACTTCAAATAGAAAATCACTAGACTTTAATAAAAAAAAAAGAAGAACGAGGTATAACCTCTCTTAAACAAGTCTAATGACTCCAAATAGGTAACTTAATTTATTAAGATGGCCCTTGGCACATAAACAATAATTGGACGTAAATTACGTCTCAATTAATCAAAGATAAAGATAAAGATAAGATAATTACTATCTCGCTTTGAGATAGGAACTATGTTTATAGATAAAGAAAAAATCAACCAGGTAATTTTACACGTGCTTAACCTCTTTAATAAGCAAAGCAATACAGATACATCATGGATCAAACGTCGACACGATAAGCAATAATAATTATAGTTTAAAGCAACAAATAATCTGAAAAAGTAATGAAATAAGTCTGAAAAGCGAAAAATTTACTATAACTAACAATATTGCTACGAAAAACCCAGAGAAATTCTACTATAAATTCAATTTACTACCTTCTACAGGAAAAGATAAAACCTGCTCTGCGAATCTTCCCAACAATGTCGTCAAATCTAAATGAAAATATCTAAATAATGTGTGTGACCGTTTAAAAGGATGAAATAATTCCGCTCTCGACAAATTTGGATTAAACCATTATCAAATTGCACGAATTTGACCAATAAGAAACGCAACTATTCACCAAAAAAATCGGTATTTAACCTTAAGGTCACCAAAACATTTAGAATTGTTGAAATCACAATTACTTAAAAATGCAATACAAAAGCCAAATATATCTAACTGAATTGGAAACAATTTTTAATTATAAATTTAAAGTATGAAAGGATTATTGAAAAATATGCAGAATGAATAAGATATTTTAAGATCAAAAATTATTAGGACTCACCGTGCCGACGCTTTAACACAAGATGAGACGGAATTTTTCAAAACTGTATATATTCTACCCATTTAAAATTCAACGTTTTTTTTTATTGGCCAGTTCAAAACACGTGACAACCGTTGTAAGAAACACGGCGTCAAGCTAAGCAAGCATTCAAGCATTGCCTATCAATATACTAAACATTGAACTGCCTATCAATGTACCAAACATTGAAAACCATTGACAAATAGGTAGAATAAATGGAGCGGAATAGACAAATATTTCATAACATTATATTTAACATATTCCTCTCATGCTTCAGTGTATCATAATTTAGGTTAGTTTGGGCTAGTTTGGGTTAGTTTAGTTGTCTTCAGGGTGATTGGAAAGAGGTGAAAGGGGACGCGAGTTCATTATTGCCTCAACCTCGGTTAATAAAGTACAAAACTGTTCAACCGTTAAACTTGTATTACCAACCACACGTTTTAAATGGAACTTCATACTTTTCACTCCGGCCTCCCAAAGGCCACCAAAGTGAAGGGATTGAGGCGGTATAAAATGCCATTCTACCTCTTCTTTGCAAAAAGCCAAAGTTAAATCAGAATCAGTATTCTGAATAAAACGACGAAAATTTTTTAATTCAGACGAAGCAGCCACAAAATTAGTACCGTTGTCACAAAAACTGTAGACGGTTTTCCTCTCCTTGAAGAGAATCTACGAAATGCCAAAATGAAAGCGTCCTTAGTTAGATCTGTTACCAGTTCAAGATGCACTGACTTTGTTAAAAAACAAACAAAAAGAGCCACGTATGACTTTACTAGCTTGGCACCTCTACCAATTTTATTTTTTATTAGAAATGGCCCCGCGTAATCAACACCAATGACATCAAAGGAGTGTTTAGGTATCTGCAGGGACCATTAAAACAGATCTGCACATTTTAGTACAATCAGAAGCAAAAACAAATCTATGCTCTCGAAAGCGGACTAAAATTGAAAACGAATCTTGTTGTATTGTTGGACCCACCATTTGAATATGATTTAGGGAATACCCGGTATCACTAGGAAGTGAAGCATCAAACACAACCCTTAACTTTGTTGTAAGAGTATTCTCACGATAAACGCCATGATGACACATAAAGTAATTGTTGCTCAAATTGGATGTTTCAACCTTTGTCATATGTCCCAAACTAATGTATTCTTTTATGAAATCATGGTATAACTCTTTGTGCTTAGTGTTGGACATAAACTTAAATACCGCTTCTTAGCGGGCTCAAAGGAATTACCCAACTTAGATACGTCAATTTTAAGAGGCAACCTAACAACAAAAGCGCCATCTTTATTTCGAACTGTGTTCATTACAAAATGCCTTTCACATGCAAGCTCCTCCTCAGAAAATGTCTTTGCAGAACCAAAATCCTCCAATTCCCAAAACTTTTTTAGATCATCATGAATTTGATGTTCTGTGCTAACAAAATAGCAATTGGAAACTGCAAAATTATAACTTTTGCCTATCGGCCCTGAAACAACCCAACCCAACTGTGTATTTTGCAACACTGGCAAATTGGGTCCCAAACAAATCTTATTTTCACAAATTAGGGACCAGAACATATCAGAACCGATAAGCATATCCACTTCCTGTGGCCGAGACCAAACTATTTTCCTCATCTGTCTGTGACTGATTTTTGTCTCCAGGTATTTTATCAGGCGTATTTTTGTTTACATGCAGTAAAACATTATGCTTACCATGACATTTTTTGCAAGGAGGACGGCGACAACCCCTACTAAAATGCCCTGGCCGTAAGCAATTCAAACATAATTTTAATGACATAATATTATCACCACGCTTTTCAGGAGGGATCCTAAGAAAATTGGAACACACTTGAATATAGTGCTTTCCTTTACAAAAAACACATGAAACACCTTTTTCATCACTAAGCTTATATTTCATTTTACCTTGTTCATCGTCATTTTCAAGGGCCAACAAAACCTCTTGTGGCTCCGTCGCCATGCCTTTCAGAACGATTTTGCTCAAGCGTATCCAGTAACTCAGCTTTTGAATTTAAAAATAACCTAAGATCCTCTAAAGTTGGAAAATTATTCAACCGGGACTTGTGAGATTCCCATTCTCGAGCCGTAACCCTGTCCAATTTTGTGCTAATCAAATAAACAATAGGGATATCCCAATCTGACACTGTCAAACCTATCTGAGACAATGCACGCATATTTTTTGTCAAATCATTTAAAATGTTTCGAATACTTTTTGAAGATTCTTTACTTACTGGCTCAATATGAAAAATGTTTTTGATATGATTGTGAATCAGCATTGTATCATTATTCTAGCGCTTTCCCAGCAAATCCCAAGCTATATTATAATTTTGGGAAGAAAATTCTAACGTTGAAATAAGCTGAGCGGGCTCATTCTTTAGGGAAGCTCTTAAATAATGAAATCGCTGAACATCTGTGATAGAATCATTATTATGTACGAGCGATTCAAAGATGTCCCTAAATTCTAACCAGTTCTGTAGAGAGCCGTCAAAAGTAAGCAAGCTTATATCAGGAAGCTTGATATTTTGATTACGATTCAATGAATTTGCCTCAGAGAAAGCTCTCTCAGAATCATTGGCATAATTTTTTTTTATTTTCATCACGATATTTTTTTTGCCAAAGAAATATTTAAATAATATTTATTTTCAAATTCAC
>JAEQML010071842.1:0-15890 GCA_016904865.1 Pissodes strobi
TTGATGCATTCTTATAAGTTATCTTTAATATTTTTGATGAGTGTGTTCCTCAGACTACCCAGAGTGGCAAAAAATATCCAGTATGGTTTACCAGAGAAATTATAGAACTTTTTAAACTTAAGCATAATTATTTGCATAAATCTAGATTAAAATCGTTGTTTTGGAAAAGCAAATATAGAACAAATAGGAGTCAAATAAAACTCAAAATAAAAACAGCTCATAGCGAGTATTTGTCAAGGGTTGAAAGTAGCTTGAAATTGAACCCAAGGTATTTTTGGTAATTTTTAAAAAATCAGAAGGAAAGTCACGATATCATGTCCGAAATGACGTATGATGACGAGCTATTTACTGGTACTGAGTGGGTAACAGAGGGTTTTGCCTCTTTTTTTTAAATCAGTTTTTGTTCAGGATGAGGGTGTTGACTGTAAATTTTCCTTTAATGACTAATTTCTGTCAGAGTGAAGTTACTTCGGATGAAATAAGAAATGCCATAAAGACCATAAAAGGCAATAAAGCCATGCCATAGGGCCTGATAGGGTGCTTGCTTATGTTTTGAAGGGATGTAGTGAATGCTTAGTCGAGCCATTCAAGTTTATTTTTAATTTGAGTCTCAAAACATCAGTATATCCCGTTAATGGAAAAGCTCCAAAGTATTTCCAGTGTACAAAAGTGGCTCTAGACAGCACAAAAAAATTATCGCCCAATCACTATAGTCTGTGCAGTGTTTAAAATCTTTGAGCTGGTAATATTTGATATAATTTACAGTAAAGTTGCACCATTTATAACACCTCTTCAGCACGGCTTCCTGCCAAAGAAATCCACATTTACCAACTTGTTAACTTTTGTGCATGTGTATGAGGCTTTTAAAAATAAAAAACAAGTAGACGTTACCTATACTGATATGGAAAAAGCCTTTGACAAAGTTAGGCACTGTGTAATCATAAAAGCGTTGTCTGACATGGGGGTAACTCCTAACTTTGTCCATTTGATGAGGTCATATTTGTTGGATAGGGGACAATATGTGGAGATCAAGGGCCGTAAATCCCTTACTTTTAAATCTAGAGTTAGAGACTCAAAAGCTTTACTTTTTGCGGATGATTTCAATTTATTTTTGGATATAAATTCTCAGGATGACTGTAATAAACTGCAAACTGATTTCTGCAATGTTGCAAATTGGTGCACAGTTAATGGATTTAATTTAAATGTAAGTAAATGTTCTTGTATGTCCTTTACACTAAACCATTCAGTGGTTGACAACCAGTATACCATTAATGGTGACCAACTGAAACGTGTTAGTTGTGACTTGGGTGTTGTGTTTGATGGTGGTCTGTCATTTGTTGAGCACATTGTAACTAAAATTCAGGAGGCACAGAGAGCAATGGGTTTTATTAATACATCGACTTAATACCGGAAAGTTGCTTATATCCAACAGAGGGGGGTCTATAAATTATTCCTATTAAGTAACAAACCCTTCAACTTAACAGCTAACCAAATGTGTGTCAATAACAGAACAAGACAAAAAATCAGCAATATAAGCGCATACTCCACCTCCCCTAGATAAGCGATCCTGTCTAAATAGTTGAAAACCTGGATACGCCCCCAAATTCTTTAATAAGCTGCCAATTGAAATTAGATCTCTTGAACGTCAAAGGCGTTAATTAATTTTGTTTATTTATTTATTTATTTCAAACATACAGGCATAGCCCAATCAGTTACATAATCAGAATAGACACTATAACTTAACTAAAACAAAAACTAAGGATAACTAATAATACATAAAAAGGTAATTTATAAAATCCAAATTACTACTCTTTCAACCTGTACACTGATATATGATATATTAAATAAATCTAATTTACAACTATTACAGCTTTTCATTAACCAATTTACCGCACTGTTCTGGCCATAGAGAGTTCTATGCTGACGCAGTTCAAAGGGTCTATGTTCTCTCAGAGGCCTAGGAGGAGCAAAAAAGATTATTCTAGATAATAACTCCGGACAATTGCATAAGCCGTTGATCAACTATAAGTAAAGATTACATCAGCTGAATCTCCTACTTTTAGGAGAACCAATTTTAAGAAAATTCTCGAGTTGATTATAGTTGATGTTGTCTATCATTATGTTTAACTTAAGTGCTATGTACCTGAGAAACTTTCTTTGAACTTTGTCTAGCATATCATGGTATGTAACAAAATAAGGGGACCAAACAGTAGAGCAATTTTCAAGGCGCGGCCTCACTAGAGCATTTTTATGGCTGTGATAACATTGAAGCATGCCTATTAATGACTTCAAAGCAATAGGCCTATAATTTTCTACTTTATCCCTATCACCATTATTTTTGTAAATCAGGATAACATATGACTGTTTCCATTGTACTGGAAATGATCCACTCTGCAGTGATTTATTAAACATGAGCCAGAGAGGCCGAGAGAGTGAGAAAGCACATCCATTTAGAAATATACCAGAGATTCTAATTTAGGGCAAATTTACTCTGTGCGGATGATACGACAATACTTCGGCATGGTTCAGATCCTAATTGGCTAAAGGCTACTCTATTCATGGATATTTAATTCTGGTGATATCATGGTGCGAGTCTAACAGGTTGACATCTAATGTTTCTAAGTCCAATATTTTGACTTTCAAATGTAATCTGGAGGCTATTACTCTGCAAAACAAAATAACCAGTCCATCTGACAGTAGAAAGTTTTTGAGTTTGACAACTGACAAGCAACTAAGATTTGAACTTCATGTCTCTTCTTTAATAAATAAATTGTCATCTAACTGTTTTGCTATTTTTTTTTATGGTAGTGACACACACACTAAAGGTAGATCCTCTGTCGCTTGACGAGCGGTGTGTGTGCGAAGATGTTGATTAACATAGTTCTTGAATAGTTGTAGGTTGTAATTAGGAAGAAACAGATGTCCTGGGAGTGAGTTCCACAGTAATGCAGTGCGCCAGACAAAGGAGTTCTTGTAAAGCGATGTTCTAGGTGTTTCCAGTTGTACGACGAACTGGTGCGCTCTTGCCGTCTGTCGTGACTGTCTGACAGGCGTTGCCAGGGGCGGTATGAGGCGGGCCAAATCCTGGGAAAGTATCTGCAAAACAGTGACATCTCGGCCACATGTCTGCGGTGTTTCAGACTATCCAGATTCCAGGTCAACTCCGCACAGCTCTCTTCTGAATGGAATCCAGCAGCTCTAGGGTTTGCATTGGTGCGGCACCTCAAATGTGTGAGCAATATTAAGCATGGTCTTATTTGCGCTTTGTAGAGCAAGAGCAATTGCTGCGGTGTATACAGTTTTTTGTTGCGAAGTAGTGCACTAAGCTTCTGGGAGGATGATTTTGCCATGTTTGCAGCATGGTCAAGCCAGGACGTATTGCTGTTTACCGAGACAGCTAGCAGTCCGATTGAAGAGATGAAGGAATGGTCGATCCTGCCATAATGATGTCAGGGCCTGCCGTATTGGCCCTCTTGGTAAACGTGGCTGCTTGGGTCTTTGCTGCATGAACTGGACCAAATTTCTGTCGCCCCAGGTCTTGATTAGTTGCTGTAATCTGCTCCTGTCTGCGGTGATAAGTCTCAGTCGCTGATAATAGTTTTTCTGATCTAAATTGGGAGACAAGGGTACTGTCATCTGCAAAACTGTAAACAGGATTATTCGTTTCGGTCAGCAGGTCATTAATATAGATCAGGAACAGAGATGGTGAAAGTATTGCGTCCTAAGGCACGCCCGCGTTAATGGCGAATGTGTCTGAAATGTTTCCATCAACTGCAACGTGCAGAGATCGGTTCTTAAGGAAAGTGACAAGCAAGCTGCAGAGAGAGGCTGGCAGTCCGAAGGTCGGCAGTTTGTTGAGCAGTCCGTCATACCAAACTCTGTCAAATGCCTTCGAAATATCCAACGCAATCGCTCGAGGCTCTCTGTAGTTCTCAATTGCCCTACTTCATCTATGAGTGACATAGGCCAATATATATCCTGTCGATCTCTCTTTGCGAAAGCCGTATTGATTATCGCTGATTATTCTGTTGTTCGGGGTACTTAAGTAGTTGCTGATTGACTACACGTTCCAGGAGATTATTGGAAGCAAGGCAATTGGGCGATAGTTTGAGGGCGAGGTTTTCTTGCTTTTTTGGGAACAGGTTGCACTCGAGCGACTTTCCAAGAAGATGGGTAGATCCCTTTTCCATAACAGAGAAGAAAGCTTGGAAAAAACGATTATTAGTTCGTTGGCGCAGTTCTTTAACACGATGGCAAGTATTCCCTCCCGTCTCCGGTCCTGATGCCTTTTGCGTATCTAGTTCTTTAAGGATTTTACGAATATCACGGTGATGAAACTTGACCTCTGCCACGGTAGTATTGATGTTCGATATGGTGGGGAGAGCCTTGCCTTGGGGGACGTCTAAGGTAGAGTGCCATGAAACATTTTGGCGACCATGTTTGCTTTTTACTTGGCTGTGATGCCACGTTCGTCTGTCAAAGGTGGGAGAGCCGTTTTTGTAAAGTTATTACTTATTGCCTTTGCTACCGACCAGAAATTAAATTTATACTCAAGCTAGCCTTTTATTCTAAATACTCTCGTACCGTAACAGACCAGCAGCAGTTAATCCCAAAAGAAAATAATTATTATTACAAATAGGTACTTTCATGGTTTTCATGCACCTTGGTCAAAAATGTTTTATTATTTGTTAGAAATATTATACCATTATTTAAATGTGTATTACTCATACCTTAAGATAAATAAACTTAGTCTTCCGATACTAATGTGAATCCGGGTAGCCGGCTTCCAATTTTTCGACCGATGCACGGCCACGGATGCACCGTGGCCGTGGCCACTGCACTCAGCACATGGATGGCTTAACCATTTGAACGAAATTGCTTTACTTTTGCAGTACACTTTGCTCTTTAGTTTTGGGTCAAATGCCTGCTTATTAACAAACACGAAACTCAAAAACTACACGCAAACACAATATATAAATTATAAAAATGATGCGACACTTCCCTGACAGCTTGCTTTATTAATTCCAAACGCCACCGTTTCAAACGCCGTGCGCGTCTAAATTGCGCGGTAGCAAATAAACGCTATCTACAAAATGCCCTATTCAATATGCCCTCTCACTTTGGTTATTAATTTCTCTCTGACTCGGACGAAAATCTCGAAATTCCTGATAACATCCTAGAGCAAGCGAGTGCTAATTTATTATCAGTAATATCCAGATCGAGATATGAACACGAATATCAACGTTTTGCTGAATGGCAAAATCTGAACAAAATCAAAACTGTAAGTGACGACATTCTTCTAGTTTACTTTGTCCAGAAAGCTAAATATATGAGATCTTCCACGTTATGGAGTCGATTCTCAATGCTAAAGAGTTGTTTGGCCATAAAAGAGAATACTGACATACACAAATATCCAAAAACTATCGCTTTTTAAAAGCGTCAAGCTGTAGGATATACACCGAAAAAGTCCAGTTTTAACAGCAGAACCAGTAACCAAATTTTTATGTGAAGCTCCAGACGAAAAATATCTACTAGCGAAAACAATTTTAGTGTTTGGTATCTTCGGTACATGTCGAAGAGATGATTTAATACGTTAAATTTAGACGATGTGGTAGATAATGAACGCTTTCTTGTCGTGTTTCTCAGAGATGGAAAAACTCATACATCAAGAAGTTTCACCATTACCAATCAAGGATGTACTTTTGAGCCTTGCACATTTTATCGTAAATATGCAGCTTTAAGACCCAAAAATATGATCGATATAAGATTGTTTATCGCATACAGAAACGGCAGATGTTATGTTCAACACGCTGGATGCCATACCATAAGTGGTGTTCCGAAAATTATTGCAGAATTCCTAAAACTCGATAATCCCAAAGAAAAGGACTAGGCCATCATCAGCAACCATGTTGGTCGAAAGCGACGGTGATTTACTCACTCTGAAAAGACATGGAGGGTGGCGTTCTTCTGGTGTAACAGAAGGATATATAGAAGAATCCACACAAAGAAAACTTGAAGTATCACGAAAACTGTTTAACCCTTCTCACTCACAAAAGACAACCGTCTCAATCATTCGAGATAATCAAAATATTTGCGAGGGGTCTGCTTCAATAACCGCAGTTTCACAAAATAAGACTTCAAAAGGACTTAACCTGTGCAATAATACGAATTGCACAATAAACGTAACCATTAATAATAACAATTCAAATTAAAAACATTATTAGTTGTTAGATGATTAGTTAATTTTCAGTAGGTATTCTAACTCTAGTAATTACATGTTCTTTTTATCTCTAGATCATCTCTATATTATCTCTGTCATGAAAATAAAAATGTTAATTTTTTCATATGTCTTTTTCTATATCATATTTTATGTTTTTGTTATTGTTTTCAAATAAGTATAATATAAAATATCGTTCATTACACGTCCAGAAATAGATTTTTCCAGACTCCTAATGAAATATACTATTTCCACACTGTCAGAAATAAATTTGATTTCTTAACTGCTGTGCTAACACTTCTGTTTATAACAATAAAGCGATATTTGACTTTGACTTTGGCATATAGTCAAAGTCAAAGTCAAAAATTCTATGTTACAAAAAATACTTAGGAGTATTTAACAAATGGCGTCATAGTATAAAAATAAAAATAAAACATAGAATATAAAACCACAATAGGAATAGAAATAGAGAACACTAAAGGACAGTTTAAAATTGTTAAAATATAAGACAATAAAATGGTTAAAAGACAATTCAAGATAAAATCCAGAGTTCAATAGGCATTGCAAGTACAAACCCTACAGCGGACGGTAGAATTAGAAAGTAATACAATTAGAAGGTAATAATGACATTGCTGGGTTATAGTTAAAAAAGGTAATCGTAACAGCACAATAATACAAGAAATTACACCATGTTTGTATACACATAGAATGATTCACTCCTATGACATAAACTCAGCAACAGTATAGGGTTCCAACTGTACAAGAAATCGTTTAACACTCTTCCTAAAAGTTGAGGCTGACGCATTTTGCTTTACTGCCAGTGGAAGGCGATTATAATACCTAATACATGAGTAGAGAGGGCTTCGCTTAAAGAGTGTTAACTTATTTAAGGGTATATTATAGTGAAGAGACCTGGTGTTATGCTCATGATCAGGTAAGTATTTCATGAAAAGGTGCTTGTTATTATGCAGGAATGTCACACACTCATATATATGCAAACCAGCCAGGGTGAGAAGACTGTGTGTTTTAAAAACTCCCCTGCATGACTCGAGCCCACTCATACCAATAATAATTCTCAATGCCCGTTTTTGCACAAGAAAGACTCTTGATGCAGTCGCACTGAACTTATATACAAAGAAATGTTACATACAACAGTAGTGAAAGTAGGAATAAACTTCATTCCTCCATAAAGGTGGCTTCCCACGGCCTGTATTAGGATAGGCCGGACTCGCGCCGCGGACAAGCACAGGTAAAGCACGGATCGGGCTTGGCCGCGCGTGAGGTCTTCCCACGGCCTGCATGAGCCTGTTCTTCATGAGTTTGATTGAAGCTAGAGTTCAATTTAAAAATAATAAAAATATCGCGTGAAGGAAAAAGAGTTGCTGCTCTAGCTATTGATTTGTTTAGTGGCTCATATTTATTCAACAAGAAAAAAAAGACCAAAAGGCGCTGGTGGATGTCACCATTAAATTGATAAAGGTCGATTAAGGTAAAGTTTTAATTACTAGATTTTGAGCAAAGTATGAGTAACAGAAGTGGCCCGTAACTACTTTTACAATTTTAAACGTATACTTACCAGCAAAGACATAAGTCTAAACTTAAGAATGAAATACGCTAGATGCTATGTGTGGTCCGTACTATTTTATGGTATGGTATAAATAAGTTAGAAGCGTTTGAAATGTGGACTCATCGCCGAATGCTAAAGGTACCATGGGTTGATAGAGTTACGAATGAGGAGATCTTGAGAAGAATGGGAAAAGACAGAGAAATTTTCTTGCATATAAAAAAGCGAAAAACGGCTTATTTTGGACATCTAATCAGAAACCCAAAATACCTACTTCTCCAATTGATCCTCGAAGGTAAAATAGAGGGCAAGCGTGGAGTGGGAACGAAACAGATGTCCTGGCTTAGAAATTTGAGGTCTCAGGACTATTGGGGTATTGGGGACCTTGTACATACTGCAGTGGACAGGGGAGCGTACGGAAATGTGATCGCCAACATCCAATAGTAGTGGGATGGCAGTTGAAGAAGAAGACGAATGAGTAATAGATACAACCTCACACTCTCACACCACAAGGGTGCATATAAAACTGTTGGAGGTAGCTAAATATTTAGCAGCACACTTGCTGTGAATCACAGATAACAACAGACGAACAGACGACGACAGGTCTGGCTTTGAAGTTATACCGACTTGCGGCGGATCGGGCGCGCCATCACGGATCTTTCCGGGCGATCTCGGACGGCACCCTTCCCACGGCGTTTTGGTCCGACCTGGCGCGGCCCGGCCTGCGATATCACGGGCCGTGGGAAGCCACCATAAGAAATCTTACACCTAAGAAAGTGAAAAGATGGCTCAAAGACTTTTTAATAAGCAAAGCATATTACTCTCTTACGGAATTTATGCATAATAACTTGTTGACAGTGATGTAGTAGTTAGTGTTCGATTTAGTCTTTCAAAACAAATTGTAACTTGTAATGGCTTTATTTTCTTTTTTTTATCTGTTTCTTTTGTGTCTAGGTTTAGGAAATTTAACTACTGTTTTATTTACACCCTCAAATTGGCGATTGTAATGTGTAAGTTAATCTATTAAGTTTTTCTTCTATTAAAAGTGTTCAATTATTTCTACGAAAAGAAAAAGTTTAGAAATTCCAAATATTCTATTCTATAAAACTGTATTTCTATAGGCATGATTGATTTATACCGTTTGGCGGAGTTTGACCCATCATATCCTGATATAAAAATTCTATCCTATAATCCAACCTTTATTTGTAGTTTAGCATATAAAATATACACATATCCTTAAATCGATTTTCGAGTTTAGTATATTGACATACCAAAATGAAAAATTGGTGATTTTTAATTTAGAATCCATTAATACTTTTAGTGTGCCTGTAAACTTTAACTTGCAACACCGGCATGTGCATTTTGTTGGGTAGAACCCAAAATCAGATAATATGTGGATGTGGTAGAGCAATTTGTGGCAGATGTATGATGGGAAATGGAGAGCCATATGCTCCGATTTGTGACGGTTGTCGAACGCTATTTAATTTCTGCTTAGGAAATCAGTTGGCAACTAGGAGACATCTTCTCCAGCAAGCTGGAGACTTAATGTTTATGGTATGTGTTTTCATCTTATCTCTCGACTTAGAAATTCATGATTCATAAAGTGGATAAATAATACAATGACTTGTATATTTATACAAAATGTTATATATATCTTAAGCACTTTTAGAAACATTTTTACAAATAAGTGCCTTTATCATTTGACAACAGAGTTTTGTTGCTATTCGGGAATACTATATATAATTTTAAAAATTATAATGTCCTCGGTAGTATGTTTTATTATACTAAAGGAACTTTTTTTTTTCCGCCCTGTATAATAGATCACACCGATATGTTGAGCTTATTCCTAGATTAACATTATAAACTGTATATTGTGTTTCCAGTTAAATCTTATCAAATGCCAAAACAAACAGTTATTTATATCAAAGACCCCGATGACAGATATGTCTAAAGTGATATGTAGTAGTAAAATTTATTTTTAATGCTGTAAAACGCGAATATGCAGTTACGCAATATGCATTAAATGTGGGTAAATGTACCATAAATCATGTGCAATAAGAGATTTTGAAGCAAAAAAATATAATTTATTGATGAAACGAGATTAAATTGTGGTGATTGTGTAAGCAGTGCCATAACCTCAAACTTAAAAAAACTTCAAATGCAATTTTTGCAAAAAGACAAAGAATTTATTCTTCTTCTTAAGGGCTTGCTGGCTCAATCTCAGGGTGCACGAGATTTGGAAACAAGGTCGGAAATGAAGATTGAGATCAATTATCTTAAAAAACTTGTTAATTAAATAACAGACAAAAATAAAATTCTAAAAGAAAACAATCGCCTACTTCTCGGAATGATGCAACACAGTGAACAACAAAGAACGCAAAATAACACAGAACCACGAAAATCACTTCCAGGCCCAGATACTGATTATAAAAAGAAAAGTGTCACCGAGTTTAAATCACACTCCCAGTCTACCCCATAATGTCAAAACAAAAATACGAATAAAGACAATGAACAGTTAAAAGGGCAACCTCACAACATGTAAAATTCTTCTGACATCCATATTAAATTTTGCAGAGTAGATCGAGTATTTTTATTTACATACCTAATTTATTTTGCCTAAATATCTGTAACAGTAAGGCAATTTTTCTTGATAACAGACTCAGAAGATTCCGAAATCACATATTTCTCCCGAAGATATTTGAGCAACCAAGCAAACTTCTTAATTTGGTGATTTTTTATTTTAAGTGTCTTAACAGTGCCTTGAAATGCATGAATTCTGCTTCTTTGCATATTGACGGTTTATTTTAATAAACTAAGGTTTTTCCGGCTTTTTCTAGAAGTATTAAAGTCCTCACTACTTAAATCACCAATATACCTCCTTTTCCTGAGAAGAAAAGTATAGTTTGTAAAAAGCTTATTTACATAAATCCCTTGAAAATTTAAAATTAAACTGGAAAATAAGGGGTCTAATACAGCTATTTACATATTTGCTCTATTTAAAATTCATTTTCAATATAGCAAGTTTAAACCAGCACCATCCAGTACATGACATTTCAGTTTAGATTATGTTAATTTCAACATATCTTAACACTTCCAAAAATAAATTTTGATAATAATCATTGTTATTTTACCTCTTTTGGCGCTGATGCGTCATTCTTAATGATCCTCTAAACTCCGCTAAATAGTATGGGAGCTGGCAGACACTATGTTGAACGATATTTTTCAAAATTTTTACCAATAGAGAAGAAGGTTTGATAATCGAACATACCATAATTGACCGTCTGCCGTTTCAAAATGGTAGCTTTATTTGAAGAGGTAAAATAAAAAAGAGTTTATTTTCAATTCTGATGAACAATATTTTTCAATTTAAATTATTCATGAAATAGTTAAGATAATTACCACATATTAAATGTTGGTAGGCAGACGATTTTTTTGACAGCTCTACTAATGCAGACGCCTGTCAAACATTACATAAATAAGGCATTTGTGATTGACATTATTCAAAAACGGTTTTTTTTTATATATCGATTCGTCTGTCACCAAATAATAATAGGATATAATGGCAGACAATATTTTTGGGCAGCAATTTTTTGGCAGACGCTGTCAAAATGATAAATTGACATTTAGTAAATATTATTTTTCAGAGGTGAACATTTAACAGTGTTAAGTATTGGTTTCGCAATTGATGTCGACATACATGCACAGGTTTCTACTGCCATCTTAATGAATAGCAGACAGGTGTCAAAATGACAGATATAATATTTTGGTGAACGTCATTTTTCAAAATAATTTTTTTTTTACCAATCAATTCACTAAGCATTAAGTAATCATAATACACGTCAGCAGACGATAAATTCGGTAGCATTTTTGTTGCAGACGTTCTGAAATTAACATCTATAATATGGCAAAATTTGAGTAGGAATATTTTTAAAGTAATACGTCTACCATTTTGACTTCGAATGTGGTAGATCTAAAAAATGCAGCCTAAATAGTTGAAACACGTTTTAATCATAGATACTCTTATACAACAAACATAACAAAATAAAAAACGCAAAGGTGAATAGCCTAGAATACATCTACTTTTAGATAGCAGCATTCAAGCATTCCACCAATAATACGTAAACTAACAAAATATCAAAAACAAAGCATTTATTCTAACATTATTTTCTTTAAAAGTAACGTACTGGCCTAATAGCTAATCAGTGTTATGATTGCGCCATTACTATTTTCACATTAACAGACAATAAAAAATACCTACCGACTAACGTTGCCAACAGACATTCAAAGTAGCGGCTTTAAGAAACATAGTAAGAATATTCTAATCTTAGTAAAGGTCTAATTACAATAGGACACCACAAATGATTAAACTTGGTTTGAATTAGTATAGAGCCTCTTCGGCTCTGGCTCCAGGATGTAAACTGCACAAGTGCTAGTTTAGTGACCCTAATGAAATATGTACCTAGATATCGTCGACGTTTCGATAAGCAAGTCTGCTATCGTTTTCAAGAATAAAAGAAACTAAAAATGAAAATGGTTAGCAAATACAATAAAACAGTAAAAAGCTCTTGCAGATTGTCAAGCTTTGAACTAACTTGGACAATATGACAATTATAATGCCATATTTAATTACCGGTTACTGGTCTTTAGTGTGATATTGAGGTGTTATTTGGTAAATTAATTTGTTTTTGAAGTTTTATATATCTATAATTTGGTGTTATTCGCTTAGGAAGAAATTAATGATTTTTGTTGAAAGGATTAGTTAATTTTTAAGTGTCCCTTATCAACTTTAGTTTTTAGCAAAGGTAACCAAGTGCTATTAAAACTAACAGAAGTTGAAGCAACACATTCACCTTTATTTAATAAAATTAAAGCACTTTCTTTGATTTTACGTTTTTTAGTTGAAGGTTCCTTTGCTAAAATACTTGTAGCGTTCCATTGTATTCTGTGATTGTTATCAAATGCATGTTGACAAATATGTGATTTGTGGAATTGTGCATTTCTAATATAAGTTTGGTGTTCTTTTATACGTTTTGATAATGGTCTACAGGTCTCACCTATATAAAATTTATTACATTCACATGGTATTTGTTCAAATTCTATAAAGCATTTTTGAATGAAATCAATAGGATAGTTATTATTAATCAAAACATTGCTCAAAAATCAAAATAGACCTATTACGAACCTCTTTATTCCTTATATTCCTGGTTTATCAGAGAAAATAAAACGAATAGGTAATAAATTTAACATTCGTACCATTTTCAAAACAGAAAACACCCTTAGATACAAACTAACAAAAACAAAACCACTTAATGAAAATGAAACTACTAAAAATGTTATCTATAGAATACCATGTGAATGTAATAAATTTTATATAGGTGAGACCTGTAGACCATTATCAAAACGTATAAAAGAACACCAAACTTATATTAGAAATGCACAATTCCACAAATTATATATTTGTCAACATGCATTTGATAACAATCGCAGAATACAATGGAACGCTTCAAGTGTTTTAGCAAAGGAACCTTCAACTAAAAAACGTAAAATCAAAGAAAGTGCTTTAATTTTATTAAATAACGATGAATGTGTTGCTTCAACTTCTGTTAGTTTATTAGCACTTGGTTACCTTTGCTAAAAACTGAAGTTGATAAGGGACACTTAAAAATTAACTAATCCTTTCAACAAAAATCATTAAATTCTTCCTAAGCGATTAACACCAAATTATAGATATATAAAACATCAAAAACAAATTAATTTACCAGATAACACCTCAATATCACACTAAAGACCAGTAACCGGTAATTAAATATGGCATTATAATTGTCAACTTGTCAAAGTCAGTTCAAAGCTTGACAATCTGCAAGAGCTTTTTACTGTTTTATTGTATTTGCTAACCATTTCCATTTTTAGTTTCTTTTATTCTTGAAAATGATAGCAGACTTGCTTATCGAAACGTCGACGATATCTAGGTACATATTTCATTAGGGGCACTAAACTAGCACTTGTGCAGTTTACATCCTGGAGCCAGAGCCGAAGAGGCTCTATACCAATTCAAACCAAGTTTAATCATATGTGGAGCCAAAGGCAATCAATTCCAGGGTAAACATGATTCCTCCACAACAATATAGAACATATCTACATACAATAGGACACTTAACAAGTACCTTTAAAAAAGGAGGACATAATGATAAATCCTATAACTAAGTACTTAAAATGCTAAATCATAAACCTTCTGTGTCGTATTTAGACCTGTACAAATTGGCATTAATTATTCATTATAAATAAATTAGAAACTACAATATATTGAAAACAAATCTGCCTTACTAATAAATAAAACCGAAAAGCAAACCTAAATTGTATTATTTTTGAGCTTATTAACTGAAGGAATAGCTTTAAGGTTTATTAGTTTCAGCTTCAAAAATCACAATATATTGCTTATTAGTCGTTTGGATCGTATCACAGAACGTTTCAAAAAATGGTAGAAACAGCTTTTAGACATGAACGTAAATTAAACATTAAAATATAGCTTACTTTTGAAGATGAGTAGTAAAAAATACATTGGAACAACGAAAACTATAGTCACCTTTACTCTATTAAAAACGAAAAATTGGCATTTGTTAAAATTTTAAATAGAAAAATCTAAATTTATGTAAATGGTAAAATGAAGTAGGTTTTCTCGACCAATTTGCTGCATACCACTGCGTGTAATAATGTTGCACAATTTCTGAGAATTTGCAGCAAGATTCTTTATTTGTTAATTTAAATTTTGACAAACGTCAATTTTTCATTTTCATTGGAGTAAAGTTGACTATATGTAGTCTTTAAATGTAATTTTTAACAAAAGAAAGTTATTGTTTACATGAAAAAAGATACTTCATGAAATGACGAAAACAAAATATTAGTTAATCATTGTCTTCCTCGCTCGACATTTCAATTGAAGTAAAATAATCATCGCTGTCTTCAGCGATTTTGTTTTCATTACTAAGAGGTAAAATATCATCAATTTCTTGAGGTGTCTGTGGACCACTAAACCAAAGAGGTTCAAACTTGTTATCCCTATTAACCCATCCATTACTTGATGGATCATAGAAAGGTGGTTGTGTGTCTGTGTCATAATTCCATATGACTACAATTTAGTTTGTTCTTTTTATTTCTTCCAAGAGAACCAACTTACAAGGAAGAAACATTTGAGAATTTAATGTTTTCTTCAGCATAAGCGGATTCTATTTTGCTTTGCATTGGTAAATATTAACAAAAGTATCCAATCTGACTTTATTCACGTTGTGAATATTTGCTCTTCCATATAATTTACTAACATAACCTCCTATGACGTCACGCACTTATTCCGAAATGTTTTCTGAAGAACCCAATAAAATAAATGCTGTTTGTGCCTTTGAACATTTTTTTAGTATTTGAAATGGCTTGTTTTTTCCTTTGCCGTAAAATGAAGCCGTATAGTCACAACTAGTAAGCATGAAAGGACGGCAAAGCTTTACACAAGGTAGAACCTAGAATTTCGTGTATCTTTGTAAGATTTATGTCTCTTAATATATTATTAGATATATTATGTCCAACTTCCATCCAAATATGTTTACCTTCATTATTGAACTTTTCAATATGTCCCAAAGCAATGACAGCAACGTCGGTGTCTGATGTTCGTATGAAAATATTTTTAAAAACAATTTTGGATAAGTGGAATATTATTTTGGTGTCGGCTTCTTTATGCTCGCAGTAGTATTCCGTTGATATTTCCTTAATGACTTTTCCATTTTTTTGGTGAAATTTAGATGGCTCTATGAAACAAATAAAGCAGCTCTTTTATAAACCTTATATAATAACATACCATTTGATGAAAGTATGGTGAAAAAGGAACTGTTGTCCATAGTGTCCTCAAATAAAGCTCGTTTCACCGAGTATGTAGTTGACAAAATTGCACAGAAACGAAATATTACTATTCTTCGTCTGCCTCCGTATCATTGCGAATTAAATCCCATTGAACTTGTTTGGGCCCAAGTAAAAAGTTATGTAGCAAGGAGAAACACGACGTTTAAAATGAAAGATATTAAAATTATCTTTGAGGAATCTTTAAAAAATGTCGATTCTGAAAAA
>JAEQML010071843.1:0-15890 GCA_016904865.1 Pissodes strobi
TACCTAGATTTTCCTTGGCTCGACGTCTGCTTTGCCACTGACGACCCATCAGACTGCTGCGAAGAGATCATGCAAGTAATCTCCTCAGGAATGGAAGCATACATCCCAAATTCCATCAAGTTACCATCAAAAGGAAAGCCCTGGTTCGACAAAAGATGCGAAAGAGCTTTAGAAAGGAAACAGCAAGCCTATAAGTACTGGCAGCAAAATCAGACCGCTGAAAATCGCAATTATTTTTGTCGAAGGACAAACACAATCAAAGGATCAGGAGTAAACTTTTGCAATGCCCCAGTGGCTCCAGGAATTTCTGGTCGGTAGCAAAGGCAGTAAGTAACAACTTTACAAAAACGTCTCTCCCACCTTTGACGGACGAACGTGGCATCACGGCGACTACAGCCAAGGAAAAAGCAAACATGCTCGCCAAAATGTTTTCATCGCACTCTACCTTAGACGTGCCCCAAAGCAAGACTCTCCCCACTATACCGAACATCAACACCACCATGGCAGAAGTCAAGTTTTCTCATCGTGATATTCGCAAAATCCTAAAAGAACTAGATACGCAAAAGGCATCAGGACCGGACGGAGTACCTGCCATCGTGCTAAAGAACTGCGCCAACGAACTAACACCTGTTTTTTCCAGGCTTTTTTCTCTTTCTTACAGAAAAGGGATTTACCCATCCTCTTGGAAAGTCGCTCGAGTGCAACCTGTTCCAAAAAAAGGCAAGAAAACCACGCCCTCAAACTATCGCCCGATTGCCTTGCTTCCAATAATCTCCAAAGTCATGGAACGTGTAGTCAACCAGCCACTACTCAAATACCTTGAGAACAACAGAATAATCAGCGATAATCAATACGGCTTTCGCAAAGAGAGATCGACAGGAGATATATTGGCCTATGTCACTCATATATGGAGTAGGGCAATTGAAAACTACGGAGAGTCTCGAGCGATTGCGTTGGATATTTCAAAGGCATTCGACAGAGTTTGGCATGACGGACTGCTCAACAAACTGCCGTCCTTGGGACTGCCCGCCTCTCTCTGCAGCTGGCTGGCCAGTTTCCTTAAGAACCGATCCCTACATGTTGCAGTCGATGGACACATCTCGGACACATTCACCATCAACGCGGGCGTGCCTCAGGGCGCAATACTTTCACCAACTCTATTCCTCATCTATATTAATGACCTGCTGATCGAAACGAATAATCCTATTTACAGTTTTGCAGATGACAGTACCCTTGTCTCCCACTTTAGATCAGAAAAACCCTTACCAGCGACTGAGACTCATCACCGCAGACAGGAGCAGATTACAGCAATTAATCAAGACCTGAAGAAAGTTCAAACTTGGGGCGACCGAAATTTGGTCCAGTTCAATGCAGCAAAGACCCAAGCAGCAACGTTTTCTAAGAGGGCCAATACACCGGGCCCTGACATCATTATGGCAGGATCTAACATTCCTCCATCCTCGTCAATCGGGCTGCTGGGTGTCTCGGTCAACAGCAATATGTTATGGCATGACCATGTTGCTAACATCGCAAAATCAGCCTCCCAGAAGCTTGGTGCGCTATTTCGCAACAAAAAACTCTATACACCGCAGCAGTTGCTCTTGCTGTACAAAGCGCAAATAAGACCGTGCTTAGAATATTGCTCACATATCTGGGGTGTCGCACCGAAGCATACCCTAAAGCTGCTGGATTCCATTCAGAAGAGGGCTGTGCGTCTCGTCGGTGATCCGGAGTTGACCCGGAATCTGGATAGTCTGGAACATCGCAGACATGTGGCCGAGATGTCTCTGTTTTACAGATACTTTCACGGCAGATGTTCCCAGGATTTGGCCCGCATGATCCCGTCCCTGGCAACTCCTGTCAGGCAGTCCCGACAGACGGCAGGAGCGCACCAGTTCGTCGTACAACTAGAAACACCTAGAACATCGCTTTACCAGAACTCCTTTGTCTGGCGCACTGCATCACTGTGGAACTCACTTCCAGGACATCTGTTTCCCACTAATTACAACCTACAAATATTCAAGAACCGTGTCAATCAACATCTTCGCACACACACCGCTCGTCGAGCGCCATAGGATCTACCTTTAGTGTGTGTGCCACTGCCATAAAAAAAAAAAAAAAAAAAAAAATACTTAAAAATTTTCGAAAAAAATGGGGAAAAATTGAAGAAAACGTAAAAAATTATGCGGAAAGTTAGCAAAAGTATTATAAGACAAAAATAATGATAAAAAAGAAGTTATCGAAACGCGGTTTTCGGTGAAAAAAAGCCGAAGGAGTCCAGCTACAAGGTCGGAGATGGCAAAAATGGGAAGAAAAAAAATGGATTATAAAAAAAAATAAAAAAATGGGAAAAGTGATGAAAACGTAAATAAAATTTCGGAAAGTTAATAAAAGTATTATAAAACAAAGTGAGAAAAAAACAAAAACAAAAGATTGTTCGGAAAGTTAATAAAAGTATTTTAAAACCAAATAAGAAAAAAATAATTAAGAAAGATTTAATCTAGTGAATGTCGAAATCTACAGAATATTGGTAATAGATGTTAAAATGTATTTTCAATAAAAACACTGGGAAGCCAGTTAGCAGTAAAACTCCCAACATAAGCAAAATAAGTACTCTCATTGTATACAATGGTATTCTTTATTCAAAGAATAACCATCCCCTTTTATGGGAACTACACATGTTTAATTACCTTAGTACTTAGTATTTAAAATAGTATCATTTACAAGTTATATGAAATCAAATTGTATTTACGTTACGAAAACGCTTTTCTTGGTGACGCTTGAAAGAAGTATAATGATGAAAGAAAGCGATCGTTATTGAAAATCAAGGAAAAATTGAATTAGTAAAGCAGTAGGCAATATGGTGTCTTGAATTGATGTATCAAACGTTTATCTTCTTATTATAAGAAATTTAACCATGCAGAGGAGTTTAGTGATTCTTATCAGCATTTTGTAAAAAGAAAGCTAAACACTTTTGTGGTCACAGTTTATTCCGCTTTTGCTATTTTCCAAGTTATGTTATGAATGGATTGAAAAGGTAAACATTTGCTTCACGAAATCTAAACTACCGCGCGGGCCGGATCGTGGGACGCCCTATATCCTTGCGAGTTTTTCTTTCTTTGACGAGAGTAGAGACGGCGTTTTTTGTGAGTTCGACAACCAAAAATATACAATAAATCCATTTTTATTATATTGAAGCATAAAAAACTGATTGTCTGCAATATTCACATTACGAATACTATGGAAGGTTTTAGGTTTTAAACTTTGGTTATGTCGAATGTCTTAAGTATGAAATTTAGTTTTGCATATTTTTTATATTCAAAAAGTGGAACCAGTAAAATACATTTAGTATTTTACTGGTTCCACTGGCGACCCGCGGCCGCGGCCGCCCCTTAGGTTCGCCGACTTTGTGCCTGCACAACCTGCACACCCCTAAGAACGGCCCTGGTTTTATGCCAAACGTGTGAGAAAACACAACATGATGCAGATGTAAACAAAGCCGCCATGGAACTTGCCGAGGTTATTTCTTTAAAAGATAAGGAAATAACTGCACTTAAATTGAGAATTGCGAACTTGGAGGCAAAAACTTCAGACGCAAGCATTATTAATTTGTGCAAAAAAATCGATTCAATTGAGAAAGTCTTAACAGAGAAAATAGATGATTATTTATTGAAACAGGAATCTACCAAGGTCACACAAGGTCAGAATGCCGATTCCTTCGCAGAGCGAAGTGGATATGCTAGTTGTGCCTCACTCTAGTGTCGTGGTAATAGACCTGATATTGCCAACCGCAGCGGCCTGGGGGCTGGGAACAGGCAGCCACGGGCGTCAGTCGCCAAGAATCGCCAAGGGGATGAACAGCTCCAAGTTCTGGATGGGTCCTCCGGTATGCACGGCAAACTGATGGCACAAAACGGGATATCGGCCAATGGTGACAATAATTATAATAAAACCTTTGCACAAATCCCTGAGAACGAACATAATGTGGAGCTTACTGCTAGGCAGTCTAATGACAATCTTGATAATGGATGGCAAGTAGTCAATCGAAAATCAAAAACGAAAAGACCAGAGCCCAAACGGGGAACCAGGGAGAATGTAAATAACTTTTATGTGGTAGCACCTAGTCAAGAAAAATTCAAAGGAAATGGATATTTATTTGAGGATTTGAACCAACCACCACCGACCAAAGCATCTTAGACTATCTGAAAGAAAATGGCTTTACAGACTGTTCATGCTACAAGATGAAGACCAAGAATGACGAGGTGAGAAGCTCCTTCAAACTCGCGGTTCCAGCTGATGCGACAGCCGCTATCATGAAGCCTGAACTCTGGCCAACAGGAATCATTTTCAACCATTTTTTGAACCTGCAGAGACGTTTTCCGCAAGGAGTAAACGTGGCTCAGCAAATAACAAGTTAGAAGTAAACATCATTCACCACAATATCCAGTCAATTGGAAATGTGCTTGACCAACTTGAGCAGTTGGTGGACGAGCATGAGTGTGTGGCACTGGCAGTCACGGAACACTGGAAATCGGTGGAACAACTGCGGTCATTTAGCCTGGTGGAGTATGAACTGGGTGCTCAGCATTGTAGGGACGAGGGCTGCCATGGGGGCTCTACAATCTACATTCGGCTGGGCACAGCATGGAAGACCCGCTTGGATCTCACCGAACACCTGACTGAGGACATTCATTTTGAGTGTGCGGCTGTGGAAATGATTCTTCCGGGTTCCCGAGTGGTCATCCTGGTTGTGTACCGAACACCTACGTCAGATCCTGACAAAAAAACTGAAATCATTCTAAGTAGAGTTATTAGTGATGATGTTTTGATTTTTTTTGCGGGAGACTTCAACATTGATCTTCTTGTTGATGGCAGAGATTCGGCGGCATTTTTATCTCTAATGAGTTCATATAATTTATTTCCATCTATAACTGAACGGACTCGAGTAAGTGCGAGGGGCACTGGTACTTGTATTGACAATATTTTTATCAATTGTGGCTGAATGTAAGAGAGAGCTGGACATTCTTTTAGTATTGATCAGGGCTAATGAGGGTTATAGGAATGAGTATAATAATAAAAAAATTGAGTATAATGAATTGCTGCAAGCGGCTCGAAAAGATTACTATGCTCAAAGGGTTGTTGAGAGTGACAATAAGGTAAAGTGTGCATGGAAAATCGTAAATGATATTAAGGGGGTTAGTAAGAGTAACATGAATGTGGGTATTCCGGGGAATCCATGTCTAGTTAGTGAAAAATTAAACAATTTTATGGTCGAGGCTGCTCCTTTGCTTGTCAGCAACTTAAATTTGGTGAATTACGTCAATAGGGTCCATTATAACAATGTTTCTATATTCTTGACACCGGTTACCCCACTGGAGGTTGGACATATAATGACTGAACTTAAAAGTAAAAACAGTGCAGGTTTTGATGAAATCTCCACGAAGTTAATGAAGTTCTGTACGGAAGAGTTGATAAGGCCCTTAAGCTATATAATTAATAATTCCTTCACATTTGGTATCTTTCCAAATAGTCTCAAACTTGCCATTGCTAGGCCACTTTTTAAAAAGGATGATCCTGCACTTCCTGAAAATTATCGACCAGTCAGTCTTTTGACATAGTTTTGAAAGATTTTTGAAAGAGCTATGTATGCTCGACTAATAAATTTTTTTGAGAGGTTTCACCTGATTAAAATGGACAACATGGTTTTTTGCGGGGAAAGTCAATATCCACAGCACTTTTTGATTTTGTCAATCGGATAGTTGACTGTCTTGAGAACAAACAGGTAGCTTTTGGCTCTTTCTTAGATTTATCCAAGGCTTTTGACAGTATCGACCATGAGATTCTTCTGGATAAGCTTTATAACTATGGAGTTAGGGGTGCCCCACAAAAGTGGATTCAGTCTTATCTGTCAAACCGCACACAGAAAGTGGTGGTGTGCGCTGCTTTTCTTCCGATAGGCCTCTCGCCATGGGCGTGCCCCAGGGCAGTGTCATCGGGCCTTTTCTTTTTTTATGTTACATTAATGGTCTCATTAATGAGGTTTCTATAGACAGCGTATCTATCATTAACTATGCCGATGGCACAAATATGCTTGCTGTGGCACCATCTGTGGAGGGTGTGCTGGGGGTGGAAAGGCGGTGTCTTTCTGATGCTCAAAACTGGCTTAACGAAAACAGGCTCATTTTGAATGCTGATAAATCAAATTTTGTTTTTTTTAGAAATAAACAATCATCATTAATATTCCCTGAACAAGCAGTCATTCTTTCTCAGAACATAAACATATAATCAGAGACAAAGTTTCTTGGAGTATATTTGGATTGCTTTTTAGATTGGGGTAGGGAGGTTGACTATGTCGTTAGTCAGCTTAATAGCTGTTGTTACCTGAGTCTTGAAAAATGATCTTGACGTCAGGACCCATCTTGTGGTTTACCATGCTAACTTTGGCTCAATTATGAGATTTGGTAACATTTTTTGGGGGGGTTCGTCACATGCACACAAAGTATTTGTTATTCAGAAAAAGGCCATAAGAATTATATTTGGTATGGGACGTCTTGAAACGTGCCGGGGGGTTTTTAGGCGTCATGGTATACTTAGCCTCACTGGAATGCATATTTATGAATGTGTTGTGTTTTTACATTTAAAGAAACATCTTTTTACTAAATATTTGCCAATTCATGAACACAATACTAGATCTTTTAACTACAACATTCCATTCCACAGACTGACTTTATCTGAACGATGCCCTGCACATGAATGTATAAAATATTATAACCGAATCCCTGCTGATATCAGACTTGAGCGGAGGGTGAGTGTGTTTAAGAGGAGGGTATCAGAGTTCATAGCAGAAGTTGAGCCTTATACCGTTGCCGAGTTTTTGTCGCATCGGGCTTGATCGGTGTTGACGTTTCTCTTTGAGAATTTTAATATGTCTCAGTAATTTTGTTATGTACAGTGTAATGGCTGTTATTTTAACGGTGAGTTGTAACAATTTTAATCTGTTGTAAGTGTTATAGTTTTTCCTTTTTTAAATTTAGTTAGGACATGTCTTAATATGTTTTACATTTTTATTAATTTTTTCTGACATTATTTGTTAAATACATAATGCCTTCCTTGATGTATTTTCTTAAATACAGATATCTGACTCTGACTCTGACTCATTTTTTAACAATGCATGCATTGAAAAACAAATTATATTTCGAATTTTAATGGTCAAGCAAGCCATGACTAAAGCAAAAAATGTTTTATTAACAAAAATAATCAAAACAATCATGAAAATAACATTAATGATACTATAATAATAACATAATAAATAAGCTCGGAAATAAGTTCAAATTGTGACTTAGGACTGCTCCAATATTTTAAGAAATTTGGTGCAACAATTGAACGAAGCTTATCTCAGGTACCCAGTTTTAGTATAATAGTTATCGTGATCTTTCTCCTAAATTAAAACATCAGCCAAAAATTTGGAAATATGAGTAGAATAAAATCAAAATTTTGCCCTTTTTCTGACGAATTTCGGACTCAGTAATTCACACGTATGTTTTTATACTTTTTCACATTTAACAGGCCGCAGAAACGAAAAACAAACTTCTTTGAAAGAAACGTCAAATTTTTTCCACTCTTGGCACAGCGATTACGCGATACTGGCAGTTTTCTTCGTCCTAAATTATGTAGGCGTGGCAATGGAAGAACCGAAGACAATATTATTAATGTCCTCGCATACATAGAGTATAATAGGCAGATAGGAACTAGGACATTATCTTCAAACTTAGGTATAGCACGAACTACTGTTCGTAATATTTTAAAAGACAACATTAATTACCATATCCTTCTTCGTCAACTGCCAGCGGCTGAAATCGAAGCGGCAATTTTCTCCACCCAACAAAGATTGAAACAATGTGTGCAACATGATGGGAGGCAGTTTGAACACATGAGACATTATATTGAAATGTTTTATTCGAATTCGGTCCTTTAAATGATTGTTTAATAATTATTTTTGATAATATATATTTTTTTATAATAGCCATGGCATTCTTGACCACAGAAGTTCGAAACTTCTTCGTTTTTTCAATGCATGCATTGTTAAAAAATGCTCTTCTGGCAATAACTCCTGAACGCGTGAAGTTATCGATATGCGGTTTAGAGGTTTTCTCCTGCAAATTTGATCTACTTTCTGTTTCTTTTAAAATAATGGTATTATTATATTTGAAATTTCGGAGAAAAATTTAAAAAACCATGAACTTTTGAAGCGGCGCCCCCTAGCGGGAGCAGCAAATACCAATTTGTCATGGGTATATTTTGTTCTTAATAAGCAAGGTTTCCTCTCTCAAACGAGACCTAGTTTGCTCAAATATGTTGAGTCAAACTAAAGTTATAGGCATTTCAATCAGTCAGACTTCTCCCTTCCCCCCCAGCCCTTACTTCATGCCCTACAATCAAAAGTGATGAACAAAAAAGATGCAGAATTTCACGAGGATTACAGTGGTGGTATTCTTTTATCAACTTATAATAGAACAGTTTTGAGTAAAATGCATTTTTCTACCCGACCATAGCTATTGCGCCCCCTAGCGGTAGAGGTATGAACTTGAAAATGATTTCCAGTGTTTTCTTTTGGTCACTTTAGTTATATAATTTTTTACCGCAAGTCTCTACGATTAGTAGTGTCTGAGATACAGCCGCTTACCTCGCTTATTTGCCCACCCTGTACATGTTCTTGAAAACACCTCGACACGAATCTTTGAATTTCATTTTCTTTATTGATCTTATCATTCTTTTCTGGATGACAAACAATGATTGAATGTTGGAGTTGGAGCCCCAAAAGACTATTCCGTATCTAAGGATGGATTCGAAGGTTGCATGATAGAATATTTTTAGTGTTTAAAAATTCAAATAATTAGCCAACACCTTGATACCACATTCAACGCCCGCCAGTTTTTGACATGTGCTGTCTATGTGATCACACCAATCTAGAAACTCATCTATATGGATACCCAAAGATTTTGCACATGTAACTGGTTTTATATTACTATTTTTTATTCTGTTATATTCTGGAGGGTTGGCTTTAGATTGTTTGGTTCGGAACAATATGATGTTGGTCTTTGAGTCATTGATAATTAGCTTATTCATGTTAAACCAGTAATCCGCATCAAAAAAGCTTCTTTCTGTGTTTGATATAATTTCTGGTACGTTATTCCCTGGGATCAAAAGATTGGTGCCATCAGCGTAGTTTGTTATAGAATAGTCATTCAAAGTCGAATTATGAATAGAACCAGACCGGGCTATTTCCGTGTTGTAAACTTTGATATCAGATTTGATTATTCCATTTTCGTTGTTAACAATGACCTGTTGTTGCCTATTTGAGAGATATGATCTTATCCATTTGTGTGCATTTCCTCTTATACCATATTTTTTGCTAAAATATATTCATGGTTTACACAATAATTATATGCCTTACTTAGATCTAGAAAAAGTCCCAGCGCTAAATCTCTATTTTCTCAGTGATCTAAACTATTTTGATGAATTGATAAATGGCGGTGTTCGTTGATCTTCCCTTCAAATATCCATGTTGAGAATTTGTCAATAATTTCCACTCATTCATAAAAGTTAATATTCGTAAACACATTACTAATTCAAAAGTTTTTGGGAAAGCTGGTAGTAAACTTATCAGTCTGTAGTTGTTAAGATCCTTTCGATCCGAGAATACTAAACTGTTGAGAAGCGACAGCCGGCGGCGGCGTCTTTGATCTTCTTATGATCTCGATGGGCCCGTTTTTGATGACCTTGAATGACTCTCGTTTGACGTTAAAGCAGCATAATCCGAGAAGACAACGGTTTTGTCTTCTCGGATAATATCTTGTAGTACGGGAGCATGGTGAAGTAAATTATCTCATGAATCAGTAAATAAATCGAAATTATTTACTTAAAGAACTTATTATGTATAGGTATGTTGGGGTTTACTTATAATAAGATATATCTATGTATATATTTATAATATGTATATAGGGATAGGACAGAAAAATATACCAAAGACACTCACAGGGCCGTTTCTGACGGGGCTGCAGCACGTGCACTCGCACGGGGCGGCAGAGATTAGGAGGGGCATTTTATTTACAACAAAGTTTCTAAACCAGCTTTTATTAAAAAATATGAAACAATAAAACACAGTAGCATTTCAGGTTTAATGAAATACAATTAAACTCTGGTTTACAAAAACGAATATTAAATATAAACCCAAGAACTACGTCTTTGCCATATTTTGCTCATTCATTAAATTTAGTGGTAAATGACGTTGCTAAAATAAGCAACGAAATTGTTTCATTTTTCGACATTGTTCAAAAATTATATGTATTTTTGCAGCATCAGCTGTAAGGTGGGAGGTTTTGAGACTTAATATACTTATATTAACTTTGAAACCGTCAATCGACACTCAATGGGAAAGTAGAATAAATGTAATTAAAATTTTAATTTCAAATTTCAAAAAAGTTTACAACAGTTCTATGAAATAGTCGATAACGATAAAAGAGACATAAAAACGAGAAATATGGCACAAACATTAGCGGAGAAATTTATTTCATTTAAATTTATCTGTTCATTGATAATTTGGCATGATCTTCTTTCAAAAGTTAACGATGTCTCAAAATCCTAAAATTAATCTTTGAGAATGTGGATCTGTTTCAAAAAAATTAATTAACTATCTCGATGAAAAAAGGACTGATGAAATTGTTGATCTATTTATCAAAGAAGCTGAATCACTAGCTGCAGAAATTAACATACTGCCCGAATTCCCTCTTGTTCGTCAGCGAAAAGACCCACGTCATTTCTCGTATGAGCCAAATGACGAGTTCGCTGTTGATCAAAAACGAAATTTCATAGTAAATTTCTATCTAGAGGAATGTAACAATAATTTATCTAAATATTTAAACGAGTTTCACGAAATGGACCTGGTTTTTTGAGAAAATCATGTATAGATCTGGATTCTTCTTTACAACAAGGGCAGGGTATTTTCCCCTAACCAGATATCGACGGAAATGAACTGTGTAAAGAAATTTTATCTTTTAACGCCATTGTTATCACTTAAAGAATCCAAACCCTACTTTATATTAAGTTATATTATCGACAATGATCTTACTTCATGTTTTCCTAATTTAGCTGTAGCCTTAAGAACATTTCTTACATTACCTGTGACAGTGGCCTCTGGGAAAAGAAGTTTTAGTAAATTACAACCTATTAAATAAAACAGACATACAACGAAAGACATACAACGAAACTGTGAACATTGAAAATACAAATAAGAATAACAAAATAATCAACGTCAATGCAGAGGAACCACCAGATATAACAAGAGAAGAATTGGAAAAAGCCTTAACACAGATGAAAAATAACAGGGCAGCCGGCGAAGACAACATCCTGCCAGAGATGCTGAAAGAGGCGGACATGAAAGCCAAGGAAGAACTAGTACACTTATTTAATAAATGCTTATCGGAAGAATGCATCCCAAAAGACTGGGAAAATGCAATAGTAGTTCTCATATACAAGAAGGGTGACCCGACTAATCTTGAAAACTATCGACCAATCAGCCTGCTATCCCAAATCTACAAGGTATTCATCAGAATTATAACGAACAGACTTGAGCATAAGTTCGACATATATCAGCCAAAAGAACAGGCCGGATTTCGCAGCCACTTTAGCACTACCGAACATCTACATACAGTACGACAGATACTGGGAAAAACGTCGGAATATAACATACCGATATGGATGGCACCTATTGACTTTAGAAAAGCCTTTGATACAATAGAGAACTGGGCAATAATTAAATCAATGAGAAACGCTAGAATAGACCAAACGTACATAAATCTAATTGATAACATCTACAAAAAATCATCAATGACAATAAGAGTTCACGAAACCACGAATAGAATCAAAACCGAAAGAGGTGTTAAACAAGGCGACATCATCTCGCCAAAACTTTTCACCTTGGTCCTTGAGGACGTTTTCAAAGAACTGAATTGGACCGGAAAAGGAATTAACATCCAAGGCGAACACCTACAAAACCTCAGATTTGCCGATGATATTGTACTATTTGCAAAGGACGAAGAAGAACTCACAGAGATGCTTGAACAACTGCAGGAAGAATCGGGAAAAGTAGGACTAGAAATGAACAGTACAAAAACAAAGTACATGACAAATGTAACAACAGAACGAACAACAATCACAATTCACGGACAAACAATTGAAAAAGTCGAATCGTACATATACCTAGGCCAAATAATCTCCTTCGACAAACAATATCAAGACCTAGAAATTGACAGAAGAATCAGACTAGGCTGGGCGGCCTACGGTGAATTGAAACACATCCTAAATACGAAAATCCCCATGGAAATGAAGGCAAAAATTTACAACGAATGCATTCTCCCAATAGTAACATACGGCTCCGAAACATGAGTCATGACCAAAAAAACGATTAACAAACTAAGAGTACATCAGAGGGCCATCGAACGCGAGTTATTGAGAATATCACTAAGGGACCATAAAACCAATGAGTGGATAAGGCAGAAAAAACAAGTGACCGACATAATATCTAGAGTTAGTTCATTGAAGTGGCAGTGGGCGGGACACGTCGCGAGGCACACGGAGAACTGGAGTGGATATACTACGAGGTGGAGATCCTGGGGCGAAAGGCGAAATGTGGGTAGACCGCAGCAAAGATGGTACGACGACCTGAAGAAATTCGCTGGACTCAACTGGTACCAGGTCGCCCAAAACAGAGAAAGATGGTCCAATATGAGAGAGGCCTATATCCAGTGGATAGACCAAGGCTGAGAGAGAGAAATAAATTTTAAGGTCTACTATGCCCCAAGAAAGATTGATGAGCCTTGTCTTGCCACTATTGCAATTGAACAAGATATGTGCCAAAGCTTAGACCTATCAAATATAATACCTAATTTTGCAGCTAAGAAATCTCGAAGAGTTTTCGTTTCGTCAAACGGTATTCTAATGCATTTTAAGCTTTTATAACTCGAAAACGAATTAGGCTAAAATTTTAATTTTTAAGGCGACTTTTTGTACCCACACCATGCAGTATGCTCAAACATAAATTCTAATTTAATAATAATCTTTATTATAATACTCACTATTTCGTAAGCTAAAATTATAATAATATATTAATAATACAGCAAGAAGAAGAGGAAAGAAGACAAAGGAAAACTTAAAACTAACTTAAATTAAACTTAGCTTTACTGCTAGGTGTTCCCTGGTCTTGAGCAGGCTCGATTATAGCCAGTTAGTTGGCCACGCAACACAAAAGTCTCGAAGTACCTAGGCCCGAAATAGACCAAGTAGTAGTCGGTAAACTGACCCTATAAAACCAAAACAACCTACACGAAGCTGACCAGTTACAAAAGTTACAATTAAATTACCGATTTAGAGCTCCGTTATTTCAAAAGTGTAAAAGCTCTAATTTAACATCCAGATAAATTTTTCACTGATCAATAAAAACTGCGAATTCCAATATTCCAGTCAAAATTATTGAGTTAGTATGCTGACTTAAAAGACAAATTAAAATAATTATTAATACATTATATGTAATGGGCAACTCAAAACTAAGAGCATAACTTGGCCTTTGATAAAGTATTGACCAGAAAGGTTAAATGTGTCTGTGAGTGTCCTGGAAGTCATAAAAACAAACTTGTAAGAATATTCAGGAAGGCCTTTCAAAACTGAGCCCGAACAAAATACTTACTAGCTTAATGCCTTATAGGCAGTTTAAAAGAGTAACACAATGATTGGTAGTGTTCCTTAATAAAAATATAAATACCAACGTATTTACCTGCTCAGCAATGAAGACACACAAGAAAACGCCTAAACTTTTTTAAGCTTAAAATTGGGTTTAAATGCATAATAAGGTTTATAAATGTGAAATTTCTTATACAGTAAATGTTAAATTATTTTAAAAGTTTTTTTTAAATCTAAAGAAGCTTATAGTAAGCACAAAAATTTCTTTTCGTCATTTAGTTCTTTGAAACATGTGTCAGCGCATCGCTGACCTAATTTTTGATAGGCATGTATTTTCGAATGAAATATGATGACTCGCAGTTTCTTTGGAATTTAAGTTTTAATAAATAAATCATGTAAGAAAATTACTCACGATTAAATGATTATATATTCTGATAAAAATTTAATTTCGAAATACCTACCGTCCTATAAGAAATCATGTACAGGGTGTTCACCAATAATGTCCCCCTCTTTAACTTTGTTAATTTTTAAGCTACAAAAGAAAATTAAAAACAAAATTGTAGGGTTTTTTATGTAGTTTTTGCACACGTAAAGAAAAAAGCAAAAAATTGTATAGTATACAGGGCAGATCAAAAAGAAACATTTTTTTAAATCTAGCCCCCATTTTTTATTCGATTTTTCGATTCTACGTAAAATTCTAAGGATTTTTAATGTAACACACTATATGCCTATTCCTAATACTTTATGAGTTATTGACAGTTGAAAAAACAGAAGATACAAAAGCACTACTAGAAGCAATGAGATCGAATTGAGGAAACTCAATATTTATACCTCAATGACTTCAAAAGCTAAACAGAAAGTTATATTCTTAGGTGGATGTTGCCATAAAAAAATTAAAGAACAAACAAAATAGCGACTTCAACTGTCAATAACTCCTAAAGTAGTAGGAATAGGCATATAGTGTGTTACATTAAAAATCCTTAGAATTTCACGTAGAATCGAAAAATCGAATAAAAAATAGGGGCTAGATTTAAAAAAAATTTTCTTTTTGATCTACCCTGTATACTATAAAAAAATTTTGTTTTCTGCTGCACGTGTGCAAAAATTACATTAAAAACCCTAAAATTTTTGTTTCTTTATTTTTTTGTAGCTTAAAAATTAACAAAGTTAATTATGGGTGAACACCCTGTACCGATGGCTCATTATATTTTTCATAAATATGCTTAGACCTAATGGGTATTCAAATTACGAAATGAGAGATATGATTTGTATTTAAGCTAAAGAAAAAAATACTGGTGGTGCAACAGCAAGAAGTTATCAGCAATAGCATCCAAACATAAGGCAAGTAGCTTGAAATAGTTTTCATTATTGGACGTCCTAAGATAATATCTGTTGTTCAAGGAAACGAAATTCTTGTGCGACTGGGCAAAAATTCAAAGATAAATTTTAGACAATTATTGATACACAGATAAAAAGGATTCCTTGGTTTGAAGGAATTTAGCTTTGCCTCAAGGGCGCCCCCAGCATTTGAAATGGGCGAAATGCATGGGTCAATATTTAAAAAACTTTGAGGCAATTGCCTAACTTTCAGTGGCCCGAAGTTATATTAATTTACCTAATATACAGCGAATTCGGCTTAAAACCATTGTTTTTTTTTTATTTTTAAAACCCTTGAGGGAAATGCCATGTTTTTTTCAGTCCAAATTCATATGATCTTACAGCAAGAATCTTGAAATTTGCCAAAATAAATAATGATTTTTGTTCAAACTCATCAAGAGTTTATTTAAAATTATGCGCTTTAAAATAAAATGCCCATTATTATTGTCCTAAAATAAAGGGCTTTTGTTATGAAACCAGTAAGTGTTCAATCTAAAATCTTATGATTGCGCTGTATTTTTGTTTTCAAATATTGCGTTCTCAAGTGAAACAATTATCCTTTTTCTTTAAATAATGAATAGTGATACTCCTTAACATAAATCCATTGCTGGTTTTCAAATGATGTTAGATAAAAATCTAATGTGTAAAGGTAAAAAAAATTGAATTGATAAAAATCTAATTAAAAATTTAAATTTAAATACATAGCAACCACCAGAATTGGGAAGCGTTAAGTGGTTTTCCCAAATCACGTTCCGCTTCCGCGCTGGTGGTCCCGGGTT
>JAEQML010071844.1:0-15889 GCA_016904865.1 Pissodes strobi
TTTCCTTACTTTGGTTAATTTAGGGTTAGTCTGGGTTAGTTTTGGTTGGCTTTGGATTTGTCTGGGTTGGTTTTGGTTACTTTGGGTGAGTGTTGGTTAGTTTGGGTTAGTCTGGGTTGGTTTTGCTTAGTTTCAGATAGTGAAGAGACAAAAGCGCGTAGCGCGCTTGTTTGCACGCTTATTTCCTTACTTTGGTTAATCTAAGGTTAGTCTGGGTTAGTTTTGGTTTGTTTGGGTTTGTTTTGGTTAGTTTTGGGTTTGTTTTGGTTGGTTTGAGTTGGTTTTGGTTACTTTGGTTTAGTGTTGATTAGATTGGGTTAGTTTAGGTTAGCTGTGGTTTGGCAAGCTGCTATTCTACTCTTTGAAACATTTGGGATTTTTTTTTCAATTTTTGGCGTCAAAAGTGCTTTGCGCAATATGTAACGTGTCACAAAACACTTCTAATACTGTCTAATACACGTTACACGAAAATGGATTGCAAGGGCGCTAGGTAAAATGTTACCCTTTTCTACATTATCTACAGGTTAATTTGGATTAATTTTGTCTGGTTGAGCCCCCGGAGCGTGCGAAGAACGAAATATTAGAACAAGACTGGGCTGCTGCCAAATGCGCAGGTTCGAAGGTCGAAAATTTGGTATAGGTAGATGTGTGTTACGAAAGTTTCATATTTTTTAGGTTAGAAATGTTACTATTTTTTAATAAAAAATATCCTTCGTCCGCACTTTTTTATAAAGAATCACTCTTTCTAACATAGAAAAAGTTCTTATTTTTACCAAAAACTTCTTAATTTGTGTGACGCTAAAGTGTTATGGACCCGAAGATTTTTCAGGATCAATGCAGAGAGAGTTTTTTTTTATCTGGGTCGCGTTAGAATGGGGGTAACCCCTAGCTTTATTGAACAACATATCAAAAAGCAGTGCCCTGAAATTAGGGACCTTAAGGTTGAAACTTTGCCTGTTAAAGGTGAGACTATCTCTTTTAAAATAAGTATACATCCTGATTGTAAGGATGATTTTTTGAGACCTGATATTTGGCCTAAGGGCGTCATTCTGCGAAAATTTTGGGTAATCAAATGTAAGCCTGAAAATTTTCAAAGAGACCGGGGCAATCAAACCATAGTTTAATAAACGGCTTTTCTCATCCAAGCATTTCTGTTTACTATATAAATACAGGTGGTATGAGAACAAAAATAAAAAGTTTTCAACAAGCATTGAGTTGTTGCTGTGATGACATTATTATGATAGCAGAAACTTGGTTAACATCTGACTTTTCTGATGCCGAAGTTAGAGTCTCAAATTATGACTTATATAGATGCGACCGTGAGTCAGGTTTAAATACCTTAAAGGTGCGTGGGGGTGGGGTATTGATCGCAGCAAAAAAACATTTATTTACACAAAAAATTATTATTCCCTCTGTTGAAGCTGATATTTATCAGGTTTACTTAACATTCAGTGTAAAAAAATCAATCTTTTGTTGTTGGCTGTATCTATATACGATCTCCATCGCCTTACCATGCTTATGTAGCACATTGTGATTCTCTAGATTATGTAATTGATGAGTATTCTGATAGTTTGTTTGTCTTGGCAGGAGATTATAACTTACCTCAGGTTAGATGGGGTAATGATGATCTTGGTCTAACTGCTGATTATGAGCATAATGACTCGGTAATTATTATTGCCAACTATTTTAGTTTCCACAATTTTTTCAAAAAAGTATGGTTTTGAATAACAATGGAGTTCTTTTGGATCTGGTATTTACTAGTTTGAATCCTATTGAGGTAAGACCTGCTGTGGAAACAATTTTTGAAGATAGTTTACATCACACAGCTATTAGCTTTGACATTTATTGTGATGAAGACTGTGAGGTAATGAATTATGAAGAATATTTTTATGATTTTAAAAATGGTGATTAATTATCATTTGGCTAGCATAGATTGGGATGCTTTGTTTAGTTTATTTTATGATATTATTATTATTTTCGAACAATTTATCTCTCTAAAGAAATATAAAACTTCTACTTTTCCCTCTTGGTTCTCTTCTGAACTTCGCCATTTGATTATACAGAAAAAAACAAATACATAAGAAGTTTAAAATTAGTGGGTTGCAGGTGAATTATGAGCATTTTATGTCCTTAAGACATCAGTGTGAAGTTTTGAGAGATGCTTGTTATGAACAGTACATCAATAGAGTGGAGAGCAACCTTTCTGCGGATCCAAAGTATTTTTGGTCATTTATCCAAAGTAAAAAAGGGACATTTAATATTCCTTCCAGAATGACCTATAATGGCAAGGTTAGCTTGAATGCTAAGGACACTGCAAATATGTTTGCTGAGTGCTTTTCTTTGGTATACTCAGTTGAACAACTCAATACTGTACCTTCTTTTAATTTTGAAAATTCAATTTGTTTAAGTGCTGTATCATTTTCAGTAACGGAAGTATATGATGTTATTGTTTCCTCTAAGAATAGGATGTGTTCTGGACCAGACGGAATGCCAGCATTTTTTCTTAAACAGACCCATATGGAATATTTTTTAACTCTTCTCTTGGTTCGAGTTCTTTTCCCCTTGGAAGAAAAGCTCTTTAAGACCGATTCTTAAATCTGGGAATAGAAGTGATATAACCAACTATCGTGCGGTTTGTAACCAATCAGAGTTACCAAAATTACTAGATTGTCTTGTTGGTAGGAAATAGCATGGAATTTTAGAACTGTTTTTAATCTGGAACAATTTGGATTTGTGAAGGGAAGATCAGCTAATGTCAATTTGGTTTTATATGTTAATCACATATACAATAGTTTGGAGAGAGGATCTCAGGTTGACTCGATTTATACAGATTTTTCTAAAGCTTTTGATCGAGTCAATCATGGGGTCCTCTTAGAAAAACTAAAGGCTCTAGGTATTGTTAACCCTCTTCTTCAATGAATATCGGAGTTTGTTGGAGCAAGAACTCAGGTGGGCAATCTTGGAGGCTCATTATCGGAGGAAATATGTGTGCCGTCAGGGGTACCACAGGGTTCCCATTATGACCCTGTTTTGTTTTGCCTTTTCTTAATTGATTTGGTGGACTATCTAAAAAATTGCAGTGTTTTGATGTTCGCAGATGATGTACAACTCTTTAGAAGCATTGAGTCTTTGAATGATGCTGTTCTTCTACAGGAGGATCTTCAATCGTTTTTTTGATTGGTGCACTTTAAACAAAATGTCACTTAATATTAACAAATGTCATAAGATTACTTTTTCAAGGCAAAGAAAAACTATAAATTTTATTTATTCAATAAATAACTCTCCAATTAAGTCTAAAGTAGAAGTCTCTGACTTGAGAATCTGGATGGACTCAAAATTATCATTTGAGAGTCAGATCAATCAAGTAACAAATAGGGCAATGAAGGAGCTTGGTTTTGTTCAGCGTTCAACTGTTGACTTGTCCTTGTTTACTTTTAGAATGCTTTATTGCTCCCTTGTTAGGTCAATTTTGGAGTATAGGTCAGTTGTTTGGTCCCCATCTTACAATTGTTACATTGAACAGCTTGAAAGGGTCCAGAATAAATTTTTGAGAATTGCTGCATTTAGGAGTGGATATCATAGGGATGAATATAACTATCAATGGGTAAGGGATAATTTATTATATTTTGTATGTATATTTTAATGACTACAATGTGTCGCCAGTCTCTCCCTTGGCTTTATAAGAGCATTATGGGCTTCTGCTCTCCACTTACTGATCCTTTCCCTTTCCTGTGATCCTCCAAGGGCTGCCGCGCGTCTTAGGAATCTATGACGGGTTCTGAGTCGCTGTCCAACTGGCAGGCAGCCATATAGTGGGTGTCGGAGGTCCGATTCTTGTTTTGTTTTTTTTTAAGCCGCTACCGCTACTTCTCTCCTAATGTGAGGCGGGGCAATACCAGCAAAAGTATATATTTGATTAATAGGCGTTGGTTTTAAATATCCAGTCACAATACAGACTATCTGGTTAAGCGATATATCCACATGTTTGGCATGGGCAGATGATACAGGTGATGCATATTCAGCCGCAGAGAAGCATGTTCGTAGGGTTGAAGGTTGAGACCCTCAGGATCACCCTAATAGTTTCCTAAGGATATTGTTTCTTGCAGCTACCTTGCCTTTGGTGTTGAGGCATTGCTGTTTAAAGGTAAGGGTACGATCCACGGTGACTCTAAGATATTTTGGATTCGCACAGTGTTGGACACGTGACATATAGTTCTCGTTTGGCTTGTTTGTTATTAAGGTGGAATGCGCAGAGCTGTCTCTTAGCCGGGTTGGGTCTTAGATGGTTGTTGTCGTAATAAACTGCAAGTTGCTCGAGGGCTCGCATGAGTTTTGTCTCGCCTCTCTCATAGCTCCTTCCTTGGGCGGCGACTGCCGTATCGTCTGAGTAAATGAACCGCTTCGTCCCTTCAGGGATCGATTGGTCGTTGGTGCAGATATTGTAATCTACTAAAATGCATAAGCTACTAAATAAATATCACCCTGTCGCAAGTTTGAACTTGAACTTGGAGATTGTTTTGTAAACATTAAAGGCAAACCATAAACAACGCGAGCAATCAACGGGAGCGATTTTCAACCTTAAGCATGCCATGATCATCACTTTTTTTAGTATAAATACGCTAACGAACCATAAGTTCTTTAGACTTTGGTCTCATCTCCAGCTCCCAAGGTTAGCCACTTGACGACTGCCTTCTGGGTTCTATCCGCTCCTAAAGTTAGACATACGACTGCTTTAGGTTCTAGTCCTTTCCTTCCAAACCTGGTACCGGTTAGTCACTTGACGACTGCTAGGACCAGGGGTTGCACAACCTCCATACTAAAGTCTTGACAAGAAGTTTATCAGAGTGTTGAGAAAGACAAGTGTCTAAATAGTCAGTTAAAAAGTTTAGTGAAATCTCTTGGTGCTCTTAAATAAAACTCAACTCTTAAGAAAAATTATAAATTATAAGACAGTAAACAAAGACCTATAAACAGTACCTCAAATCGAGAAAACATGCGCACCGTAGTAATTGGGTATAATAGAATCTCATTTTTTCTGACCAATAATTGTTGTTAAAGTTTTATCGTTAATACATTGTTATTGTTATAAACTAAACGTTCTTACTTTATCATCTCTTCTTACCCAACGTAACGCGGTCCCGGTCTACCTCAGTTACCCCCCGACACGCTAAACAAGGCGTGTCCTCGCGAGTAGAACATCCAGTGGTAGAATTAAAGGAAGCCTTGAGATCCAGTCATTGTACTAATCGCGACGCGGCTCTTCTCTGAGAAGTTATTCTTTAAATAAACGCGCTACCCCCTAAGCTACTCGTGATAATATTATACAGCAACGGCGTCAATACGCTACCTTGGGGCAGCCCATTTTTCTGTCTCCGTCACCTGCTGTGTTGGCCCTGGATATTGACGTAAAGCATCGATTCTTATTGTGCCAATGATCGACGCGAGGTCGTAATCCTTTGTTTTCAATGATTAACGGTAACGTACGCAGCGGTGAGGTCGATAAAGGCTATTCCGGTGATTATTTTCTCCTTGTAACCGTCCTCTATATGATGTGTGAGGTTTAGGATTTGCCCACAACAGGATTTTCCTGGCCTGAAACCAGCTTGTTCTCGGATCAGTTTGTCATCTATGGTGTTAGAAATCCTGTTTAGTAGCAGGCGTTCGAACAATTTGAGAGCATGGCACAGCAGTGAGGCCGCTCTAAAGTTCTTGGGATTGTTTGGTTCTTTCCCAGGCTTCAGCAGAGCGACACACAACACGTGCTTGTCTCTAGTATTTAGGTATGGTAGTGGTAGTTATGCAGTTGTTCATAAAATCCAGTAGTCATTGGAGTGCGGCTGTTCCGAAAGTTTTTATTTGTTCTGTTCTCAGGTCATCTACGCCTGCGGCGTGGTTGACTTTCATATTGCTGATGGCCGTATTCAGTTCTTCAATTGAAATTGGTTTCTTCGTTTTCTACACGGCGTATTCATTCATTCCAGTTTCGGGTTGTGCTTTTTCCGTTGAGTAAAAGTTGGGTAGCTATTTGGTTTGGCGTTACTTCGACGTTACTCTGCGGAGGGGCAGTAGGGTCACCGATGATATTTTTAAGGGTTCGTCATGCTCGCCTGCTGTTCCGCTTCATGTCAATATCCTCGACCAGCCTACACCATTTCTCGCGTCTTGCCTCGGCGATAGGAGCCATGAGTTCTTCACCGGCGCCGATGGTTTATCAGAAAACAGTCGCTGATATCGTTTCAGTAGCGGCTTGTCTTGTTGCCTGATGCCGGGGATATATTCCGTCCTGAAGCGTCTCAGGATTGGATGTTTTCTTTACCATGTCGATGAAGTAATTGCCTGGTTATGGGGCAAGTTTTTTTATGCTGCTATCAAGTTGATCTTTGAACTTCCGCCAATCAGCTTTTTTGAAATTAAAACAGCGCTTGAATGGCGCAATCTCGGATGTCACCAATGCTTCAACGCGACATATCGATGTTGCGATCGTGAAATGGGACCACCAACCTCCTTTCTGCACTGGCCAGCAACTCTGACTGACACAAAGATATTATCTGGGTTATAATCTCGTCTCCATCGCCTGCTGTTGAGGGACGCCGGGAGCTTGGGATCATGTATGAGGACGAGGTCTTTAATTTCGGCCCACTCCTCCAGCTCCCCTACATTTTGATCGGTGGAGTTATAGTCCCACATTGTGTTATGGCAATTGAAATCTCCCATAACAATATTGACGTGATGCTTGTTGAAGTTAGGAGGATCTTGGAACTCATATTGTTGAGGTGAGTTGTTGTTACAGTCAGAATCTCGATGTCGTTGTTTTCTGACAGCCCCACAGATTTGATGTCTATACTTCGGGTCTGGTGCACATGGCGCTGCCGTATTGGTCGTGCGGTCTTTCCACCATCAGCTGAATTCCTTGTATCTTGGGTCTACGACTAGTCCTGCTCCTGCGAGTTTCCTGAATTACGAGCATATCGCATTTGGTTGTTCTGCACATGTCTGACAGCAGGCCCTCTTTCTGGCTAGATAATCATTCGATGTTAATCGAGATTGTCACAAAAGCTGGCTCTGATAAGAGTTTATTTGTGGTCATCGTTATCGTGTTAAGTTGTTGGTTGATCCGGTGTTGAGAGAATTAGCCGTTGAGATTTCGTTTCCAGTGACGCCCGATTGCTGTGGTACGGTCTATGTGGAGGCTTCTCTCTTGTCCCCAATGTTGCGATATTCTTATATAATATTTTAGAACATTTTCTGACTATTTAAAGTGATTCCTACAACTTTTATATTTAAAGTTTTTGTCTACCTCGTATAATAACCGCGTTATATGTCGTCTAAATATAAAGAAAGACCCTGTATCTACATACAGGAAGAGATCAAAAAGTGCCATTTTTTCTTGACCTCAAATTATGTTCTGTTCTTTCCGCTCGTGGCGCTGTCGGTGCTGCTGCGAGGTTGTCACGTCTTTCTCCATTATTTTTATATTTATAAATTACGTCATTTTTTAAGTTATTAATGATGTCATAAAAGCAGCCATGTTAATTATTTTAAAATGGCTCCTGAGGCGCCATTTTTGGAGCAAATAATATCAACTTGTGACCCCTCGTTGTAAAGGAAATTTAAAGGAGAATCCGAATATGCAAGGTGCCACCTAAAATATTTAAAAATCTGACGCATTGTGTCGTAAATAAAATAAATTAATAAAATATATAAAATGTATAGAATAGAATAAAATTACTATAAGAACCTGACAATTTTGCGAGGCTCAATCAAGCAACAGTTATTCCATGACAGATAGACTCTATCCCAGAACTTGAGAGCGAGGTGCAAGCTTTAGTCAACAATATCCAGCACGTCAGAGACGTAATCTGTCCTCGTGTCACCAAGCGACCGTTTGCTGACACACTCCCAGATCACATCCTTAACCTAATCACATCCCGCAACCGTATCCGGCGTAGGTGGCAACGAGCAAGGGTTAACAACGACCGTGTTCGCGTAATAGCACTGACGGGAACGATTAAGGCTCAGATTGCAGAGCATAAAAACGAAATGTGGATGAAGTACGTTAACACCATTAGTCGTGAAGATGGTTCGCTGTGGAAGCTCGCTAGGCGTGTTCGCAGAGGCACTGTGGAGTTCCCGGAAATACACCATCGTGGCGAATTAATCACGGATAATCCCGGGAAAGCAGAGGCCTTTGCGGACTACCTAGAGAGCGTCTTCAGCGAGTCACCTAACACCACGCCATTTCACGATTATGTCGACACTGCCGTGGATAGCTTCACATCCACCAAGTATCCAATCGCCCCGGAGGTGCTAGATAAGCTACTGGTCACCCCTCTTGACATTAAGAAAGCTCTTGCCCGCTTACCCGGAAACAACGCCCCCGGTCCTGACGGCATTCCGTATATTCTTCTCAAGAACATGCCGAATAAAGCCGTCATTCACCTTATGCACATTATAAATGCTATTTTACGCCTGCAACACTTTCCGCTTCCCTGGAAGAAAGCGGTGATAATACTGTTTCTCAAACCAGGCAAAGATGCAAGGCTCACCGCCTCGTATCGCCCTATCTCTCTTCTAGATACGCTAGGCAAGGTTACCGAGAAACTCGTAATGTCGAGAATGAGCAGCGTTGTTGAAAATCTGCGGATTTTGCCACCGGAGCAGTTCGGTTTTCGCTGCGGACATAGTACAACTATGCTCGCAGCGAAAATCGCGCAAGAAGCACTCAATGGATTCAATGGAAGCAAGGCAACGGCGCTGTTACTTTTCGATATAGAGAAAGCTTTCGATAAGGTATGGCACAATGGGATAATATACAAGCTTTTTGCTATTCACGGAATGCCCTTACATCTAGCATCCCTCATTGCGTCGTACCTTTCGAATCGCTCTTTCTCGGTCCGTGTCAATGGCGACACTTCGAGGCCGAGACGCATCACGTCTGGAGTGCCTCAGGGGACAGTTTTATCGCCGCAATTATTCAGTCATTTTATAGCTGACTTTCCTTCTCATCCCGCAACATCCTTTGCCCTGTACGCTGATGACACAGTGATATATTCACAGTCATCAGACGTACAGGTAGCAAAACAAAACCTCGTAGACCACCTCAGCCTCCTAACCCCTTACTATAGGGCCTGGAAAATTTCCCTAAATACGGCGAAAACAGAACTAGGTATCTTGTCTTGGAAACGTAACGTCGATATGACGCCTGTCATTATAGGCAACACGGCAATCACGCCGAAAGATCCAGTCAAGTACCTTGGGATAGTTTTCGACCGTAAACTCCTATTTTCCAAGCACATCGCGGCTATAAGGGCTAAAAACATAATCACGCAAAAATCTCTGAATCCACTCATCAGAACCAGATCTTACTTGAGCCCGACTAACAAACTTACGATATACAAAGCCATTATTAGACCGACGCTACTTTACGGTTCGCCAGTATGGTGCTCGGTAGCAAAGACACACTTGAAACACATACAGACCATACAGAACAGGTACCTGCGGGCTGCTTTCTCCCTGACATTGTGGGACAGGGTACGCGTTGCAGAGCTTCACGACATGGCCAACATAGATTATATTGACCAACACATTAATAAAGTTGCTAGTAAGTTCTTTGACTACGATATCAGGAGATCAGAAGTGACCGCAGGTATCGCCAACCTACGACACAACCCACTACGCAGACTGAAACATGGACCACTCTACAAACACACGGACCTGTTCTATCAAGAACTAAGACCTCCCTAAACTGACAACTACATGGGCTAATTAATTTGAACCACATTGAACAAAATGCAGACAGACACAAACGCAGCACCCAAAAATGACCCTAAAGCAAAAAGAAACGATTAACGCTGTGGGAGGAGCCACCCGGATAGGCTGGGGGCGGAGCCTCTCGCAAACTACTTATACATACAGAACAAGGCAGCTGCATCACTCGCCACAGCCATGACGCCGCGTATGCTTTCCCCGCAGGCAACTTCTACGTGCTCCGGAGCGGCCATATGCTATATCCAGCCCATCGGGCACACGACGTATACACTCATATATGGTTATATATGTAGATGCATACCCCCGAAATTGACATCCATAGTCAAATACTTGTACATATGTATATATTGTATATATCTTGTATATATCTGTATATAGCCGTGTTACATGTCTGTGCCGTCTGTTCGTGTAACCTTGAAGCAGGTTTTTTTTCTTTTAGTAAATTTTTTCCTGCGTTAAAGCTAGCTTGAGAAACACTGCAATAAAGCTCCCTCAGAGCACAACAACCTAACAGGCAACGAACACTGCAATCTAGTTGAAGGGTATTATTACCCATGTAACTACAGACACTTGACCGCTGGTTAGCTAGCCACTAGAAGGGCCGACACCAGCCCGTAAGTCGTGGGGTGTTTAGTTCGCGAGTGCGATCGCCTAAACAAGTGCGACAGAAACTCGTGTAACGAGAACACACAAACTTACATAAATAGTGACTAGCTTTTAAGCATACCAAATGTAAAAATGAAAATAAACATGATTCTGATTCTGATCTGACAATTTTAAGATTTATAAAGTCATTTCTACTTTATTGAATAGTGGAAAACGCATTTTATTATCGTGTTTGGTTATATTTTTTAATCACGATTTTTTGAAGGTCTGCAGTTTTGAACTTTTTTTTTGCGAAATTTTTGTGAAAAACTGCAAATCCAGATCGACTAGAAAAAAACTGACAATTTTTTCGTCATCTACGCTACAAAATTAGTCAGTAAGCACATTTTCATCGATTTTAATTTTTTTCGATTTTTTGAAGAAAGGTAACGAAAATTTCATAATGGACAAATCGAGTTTTTAAATTTTCCAGAATAATTACGTTTTCTGACTCGATACCCATACTTTCGAACCCGCTGAATCCGAAAATGATCAGCGTTTTCTGCAGCAAACTTTAATTTAAGAAATATGATATTTTTAGTACGGTTTTTGACCATTTTTAGCTCAACTTTGAGCCCCTATAGAAAATGGTAATGATAACTTCAGAATTTATAGTCATTTTAGCTCTATTGAATAGTGAAAAAGAAAAGTAAAATAAAATAAAATAAATTTAAAAGATAAATAAAGAAGAAGAATAAATAAATAAAGAAGAATTTAAAAATGCTGCCTTGCGTGCCATTAAAAAAATTCAACATGGCCGCTCTGTTATGTCAAAATAATATATTTTTACAGGTTGACATTTCGAAATGTTTTGTTATCGCTGACGCGATATTTGTTTAAATTTTTATTAATTATAAATTACGTCATTCTAATGATGTCATAGAGGAAGCCATGTTAGTTGTTTTAAAATGGCTCTCGCGGCGCCATTTTTAGAACAAATATCAACTTGTGACCCCTCGTCGTAAAGGAAATTTAAAGAAGAATTCGAATATGCATTTTGTGTGACATATATGGAGTAAATAATTAAAACATATAAAATATTTAGAATAAAATAAAATGGTATATTACACATTTACAAATTTTAAAAAATCTTTTTTCTTTTGCAGGGTATTAGTTGGCGCGCCAGAAGCCCAATCGCAATATCAAGCTTCGAACGTCCGACTCGGAGGGGTGGTCTACAAGTGTCGAACAGATGGAGACGACCCTTGTCAAGAAATACCCTTCGACAGGGATGGTACGTACCAAGAACGAGATTGTTTGCTTCAATATTTAAAAATGTATTTGATTTTTTGACGGACCCAAGACAGAGTCGTTATATCGACATAAAAATGTGGAAATAATGGTAATTGGCGTACGTAGGAAGCGATTTAGTAATCACGGCGCCTCGAGTCACTTTCGGTTTTTCAAAATCGAGGTGACGGGGCCCACGCGTCCGCCCGCTCGTCGTTCATTCATTCACCAAAACGGAAATTTAATCACACGAAATCTCGGTTACGAGACACTCATTTCAATCGACATATTATCGTCCGGAGATTCGCGTTATCGATATCTCAATGCGGTCGATTTCGATAACTTATAATTACTCTATAACTAGCGAAATGAACAAGAAGTATTGCCATACCATATCACGCTTAGGGATGGCAACAATATATTGACATATTTACGTCATTTTGTTGCTTATTTTCAAAATATTAATTATTGTTTTAACTTTTTTATATGAATTTTCTATATCTTCGTAATATTTCCTTTAGATAAGAGAAGTTGCAGCTTTTTTCGAAATCGTTTAATATTTTTTTAAATTGAGTTAAAAAATAGTGTTGGCCAATCGATGGTGATTCGAGATTTTCAAAAAACGACAGGAATTGTGTTAAGGAGAGCGTAAAATATTAGCTAAAGAAGTAAAATATAGAAATCTATATCAATACATTTTCTTCGATTTTGCGTTAATGTCGATATGTCATTTGATTCAATATATTGACATATCCAAGCTATTGGATCTCCTGGTAAATTCACATCACTATGACACAAACAGATAGAACAACCGGACCTTCTAAGGACCATAGGACTAGAAAACTCGGACCTAGCATCCGAGTCTGCCAGATTAACATAGAAGGTATTAACAGAACTAAATGCGAACTCCTTCATAAGATCTTAATTGACAACGATGTCGACGTACTGGCAATCCAGGAAACATACGGAAAATGAGGACCGAGGCTATGAAGTTGTGGGTGCCACTTATCACAGAGAATATAGTACTGCTCCATACATCCCCATCAAAATTGACGCCACATTACCACTAACAACAACATTTACGAAATTACGATTCAGGTTGGTGAGATTACAGTGAGTAACCTTTATAAACCTCCTACTACACTTTGGCCCCAGCATGCTATGCAGCCCTACCCTCATCCAGCTGTTAGGAGACTTTAATAGTCATCACACTGACGAAAACGGTGAAAATCTAATGGAGTGGGCTGAGGAGAATAAACTATACCTGATTTTCAATGCAAAGGATCGTGGAACCTTTAAGTCAGCAGCATGGCGGCAAGAATATAACCCTGACATCAATGAATAACCACTTCCAACTATACAAATTGTTCTAGATGACTTCCCACACAGCCAACATAGCCCTGTGTTAATAGAGATTGGAATGAGAATCCCCTTAATAACGTATTTCCCCCGCTCGATGTGGAACTTTAACAAAGCAAACTGGAAGGCATTCTTCAATAATCTTGATAAATACTTGGGGTAGATCTCTTCCACAGCATAAAAACTATGAAAGATTATCAGCACAGCGAAAAAACCATAGAAAGGAGTACATCCCAGGATGGAGCGAGGCAAGTGACGAACTATACAAGGAATTACATGAGTCGGGTGACCGTGAGATAGCTAATGAACTTCTACACAGTTTAGACTCTGCAAAACGCCAGAGATGGCCGGAGACATTGGAGAAATTAGACTTCAAATAATCCAGCAGAAAAGCATGGTCACTACTACAAAAACTGGGCGGAAGTAACCAAAGACAACGAGCAAACACTCCGGTAACTTCAAACGCAATCGCATCCAATATTTTAGAAACCTCAAGAGCACCAACACACACAACCAAAATCAAGCAGGAATTAAAGATACTCAAAACATCCTGTGCTGACGAAACACTATATTCTCAATCTTTCACCTTTGAAGCAACACGGCCTGCTTTGAGAGAGATTAAAGCCGGCAACGCCTCAGGTTTTAACGACATCCACTCAAAGTTCCTCCTGAACTGCGGATAATTTACAAAAAGGTGGCTAAAGCGCTTCTTCACCAACCTTATTCAATCAGGCACCATTCCAGAGTCACTTAAAAGGGCAAAAATCATAGCCATCTTGAAACCTGTCAAACCTAGCGACATATCACAAAGCTACCGCCCAATTGCACTACTGAGCATAATCTACAAACTGCTAGAGAGATTAAGCTACAACAGAAATAGTTACTGGACATAAACATATTGAAGAGGCAGGGTTCACTTTGATGAGAGCCCTAGCTATACTGGGGAAATACTTTTGCAAGTGGAGGATGCGGCCAAACCCAGTCAAGACCGAAGTCAGCTGCTTTGATCTTAATAACAAACAAGCTAATCAAGAACTACACATAACCTTTGAGGGTAAGTTGCTCACTCATAACTTTACCCCAGAATACCTGGGAATTACTCTGGATAGGACTCTGTCCTTTAAGAAGCACCTCACCCAAACAGCACCAATCCCCCGCCTCGTTGTACTATGTGTCGCAGGCCCATTGTTCCCTCGTCACCTCCCACATCAACAAAAACATTGTCCTTTTGTTCCCCTTCTAGATACCCCAACACTGTTGCATGACGCTCCCATGCACACGCCCTTTCTCTTTCACATACTCCATTTACCCTCTTATCCTTAAGCATCCTTATCCTCAACGCATTCCTAACCCCAGAAACTATGTCCAGCGGGGGCACCTGCAGCGCCTCCGTCGGTACAGTCCTGTAGGTTATCCACATCATAACCAGAAACATCCTCTGTGTTACATCCAATTGTCTTCGGATTCTATTATCTTTAGACCTTTCACCCCATACCTCGCATCCATACATCAATGCAGGCACCACCACAAGTTCGTATATTAACTTAACTTTATCCTTATTGATTCTCCCGTTATTTCTACAACGCCCTCCCAGTTTTGTCACGATCCCCCCGGCCTTTGCTCTCACCTTCTTTACATGTTCGATGAAATCAAATTTTGTATCGAGCCTTATTCCCAGCAAATCGATCTAGAAATCGCATCTTACCCTTTCCTCCCCTATTTGTACCACCGGATACCTTATTGAGCCTCGAGCTTCCACAAACATACATTTGGTCTTGGCCAGGTTGTACCGAGATCGACTTTCCCTCTCCCATGCAGATTGCAGATTTCCCAAGTATTCTTCCATCTCTGCTCGATTTCTTTAACTGATTTACCCTTTATGATTAACACCTGATCATCGGCAAAGGCTTGAGCATACACACCTTCTCCAGCCTCTCTCAACCCTCTTATCCATCCTTTCTTATGCACTATCCAGAGGGTTAGCCCTAGGCCCGATCCCTGAGGACAACCCCTCTCTGTCATTCTCTCTTCCACCCCGCTGCAGACCTTCCTGTTCTTCAGGAAGTCCCACAGCTCTCTCTCTCTCTCATTCTACCTGGCATGGCCATAATTTGCATCTCCCGATCAACCTGGACGGGCAAGGCCAGGTTGAATGCATCCGTAAGGTCCAGCGTCACGACTATGGAGTGCCTTCCCTCCCCTTTCACTCTCCAAATCTCTTCGATTACCCTCTCAATCGCCTGGATAGTGTCTCTTCCATTCCTAAATCCATACTATTGATCACTCATTTTCTCATTTCTTTCGTACCACTCTCTCACTCTCACTTTCACTATTTTGTCAAGCACCGGCCTATAGCCTCCCGCATATTTCGTTACCAGCATAGCTTAGCCTCTTTCCAAGCCTTGGGGAAAGATGAAGTTCTCCAGCATTTCTGATACATTTTCAAGATCCAATCCTTCTTTGTTTTCCATATATATCCCATTGCCTCATTTGATATGTTGTTCGATCCACAAGCCTTGTTCTTTTTTAGCGACATATTGCTTCCTCCACCTCTTTTTCTTCTAAGTCCTTGTCATAAATGCTGTGTTCGTGCTCCACTTCTCTACTGCACTCATAGCGCTCCGTTTCTGTATTGTTTAGTTCTGGATGATATTCTTTTATCAGAAAAAGGGCTGGATCCCTCTTTTCTGTAGTTTTCCTTCCTCCCCTATCCATTGTTGCTTTTTCGCCCCTTACAATTCCTTTCTTGCGTAGTAGCTTCCATATTCGCTCCCAGCTCTCATTCTCTGTTAAGTTCTCCAGATCAGTCCTTAGCCATGGCAGTCTTTTGTCTTTTATTGAGTTCTTATATTCCCTTCTAATATTCATCCATATATTTCTTTTCGTT
>JAEQML010071845.1:0-15889 GCA_016904865.1 Pissodes strobi
TCTATATCTAAAACCAATTTTAATCTACTATTGTGCACAGACTTTAACATGTAAACAGTAAATTTACTGCTATATGATTTATTTTAATTGATTACAGCCAAGAACCTACTCGTGTCTTTACAACAAAAAATAGCATTTCCACATCTTCCATCGACTATATACTCAACCTCAGGTTTCGGATTCGGCCCAAAATATATCCATACAAACACGAAATTATTGCACATAAATAAGGGTCAGAGAAGTAAGTGGTGACATTTCAGAAGAGTTCCTGCTGAGATTTAAAGCTGGCCTTTAGAATCAAACTTAGGATTTAGATGAGGATTATGGGACTGATGCTGGTACTATGTTTGATTCGTTTTGGAAGCGCTACTGCATCATGTTAATAATGGTACCAAAAAAAGCATTAGAAGGGTAAAAAACCAAAAAGCGGAGTACAAGGTAGAAGGATTGAAAATTCGACGAATCAACCAAAGACAATATGGAATAGAATAAATAGTGAATTGACTAACCCATCTGTGAACAGTGAATTTACATTTTTAAAAGAAGAACCCTCGAGTCAATATTGATCAGCGAGGAACTGTGAATATCTTGGACACTTTCCTGGACTTCAAATTTTGTTAGGATTCACAAATTGACCATATATATATTCAAAACTAAATAAACCTATTTTGCGTTTGCTTTGAGAGAGTTGCCCTCCATCTACATTATGAACTGTGCAATGTATACATATAAGGATAGAGACGTTTTCAAGGCACACAACAGTTCTATATGAAAGGTCGCCTTATTATGCATGTGCTAAAGTATTTAACAGCTTCCCATCAGGGAAGCCAAATTCCTGTCAATCTTCAAAATAAAACGAGAAATGCTGCTTTGTGAATTTCCGAATTGACACTTTTTTATTATTTAATAATGGGAAAATCTGGAATTCGGTTAGCTGCCCTATATATTTCTAAACAGTGCCAAACGCATTCTGAATAGAATTGATTTTTGATTTTTTACCTTATGTATTTCTAGAACCACCTTGGTTTACCGGTCAGGTCGCTTTTCGCTACGATAATAAATTCAACATTTTTCTTTAATGACGTTCACCAAAGGTTTTTATTTTATTAATCTCAGGTTTGCTGACCTTATTCCACCTTAAGAAATAAAAATTTCCAATTATATATCTAAAAATCATGCTTATTATTGGTATATACCTTGCCAAAAACTCTGCGAATGAAGCGGCGGAAACCACCCACCTCTATTATTGTAGTGACCATTATGCCCGTTGCCGCTTCGATGTCCTCTACCGCTACCACCTCTGTGGCTTTGTCCTCTTGGTGACTGATACCTGGTAATACACGAATTATTTATTGGCAAATAGGATATCAGCATACGTCTAAAATGATCATAATGCGCACCGTTTTCTAGGTTAAAGCACCCAAATTGTAGGGGCTATAAACTACACATTGTAAGTATGGCAACCGGCTAGATATCGGAAACCCTTTCTCCTAGAGGTTTAGAAAAAAATCGAACAAGAATTCGACCAAGATAATTTCTCTAAAAACATTTTTGAGTTTGTGAAGATTTTTAAATTACAAAAAATAGGTTTTCTCGGAATGTCACCCTGTAAAAGCAGGCTACAATTAGCATTTGTCTACTACTGATGTTAAGGTTAAGACATATTTTAATAGTTTTTATGGTAAAGTGATGGTGGATATTTATTTCTCTCGCACAATAGTCGTTGTAAATTTAGAGTGCTTAAACTGATTTTAAAAAAACTAGGTCTGGTTATTTAAAATAGATTCAGAAAATAAAATAGGAATAACATGTTCCATTTTGAAAAGGAAAGTAGAGAATGTTATTGTTTATTATTTTTGATCTTATTATTGGCATTTTCTCAGTTATTCCAAACATGATGATATGATGGCGAATACAATGGCAAATTAACCCGCGAAGCCACAGACCTTCATCGTTTACCGTTTCGGAGATATTTTGATTTACAAAATTAAAGGTTAGTTTTGATATATCCGATATAGACACAACTCAACTAGTCATGGTAACCGAAATAAAGCACTGTTGTTATAGAAGTAATAATGCATGTCAACTAAAGTGCCTTATTCTTGCCTAGGCTTCTGTGAATGCATCAATGATTTATTCAAGTTACCATGACTAGATGTGCTGTGTCTATACTTTTTCCATAGTTTTCAAAACTCGATTATGTCATTCATATTTCATTAGTGAAACTAGTTTAAATTACCCTTTAAATAACACCTAGTTTTTCAAAATCAGCTGAAGCAGTCAAACTTTACAGGGATTCTTAAGAAATAAGTTTTCTCCTGCCACCTGCCAAAGGGGCTACATGTTCTTAACAGAAGATATTATACCGGGTGTCAACCAATCAATTAGACACGTCATGACTTCTAGAGTATTAGGTGTATCAAAATGATATTGTATAGGTAAATGGTATAGGAAGAGGAGAGTTTTCGCATATTTTTTACTTTCCGGTCACGATTTTGAATTTTTAAATGGAGCACCCTGTATATGTTTACATTCTTGGATGTTTGAAACAATTCTGGATCAGAATATAACGTTTTTAAAAGATTTAATGCCTACCTGATTTTTTTTAGAAGCACTTTTATAATTGCACCTTGGTGGCCATGATCGAATGCAAACTAATCTAAGGGCCTCAGGTGACGTCAGAAAATTACAATCACAACGTTTTAGCGATTAGTATGATAGATAGAACACCAACCAACAAGGTGGCAAAATCACAACTTCGTGTCTAACTATTTTTTTTTTCAAATGGCGACCCCTTTTTGACAAGAACTTTTCGAAAAGAAGATTTTTTGGCGAATTTAACGATACTAATTTATTTGCGATTGGATTAAAAATAAGCTCATAAATTAAATATTACTAAGCAAAATAATGGATAATAATTCATTTACTTTTATTAAGTGTGCATGGATAGCCATGATGCATAATATTTTGCAGTTGTTTTTATCAAGTCTTCTTTGGAAAACAAAACACACACCGTGTCATACGCTTTTTTATAAGCAGGCGTAAAAGTTTTTTTTTATTTTTGTTGAATTTCAGTTTAATTTTTCGTCAAAATAATGTATACTCAATGTGAATTGTGAAAGAGTGGATATGTTCTTAATATTTGGAGAATATCAAGAAATTCAAGGAATGCTGCCGAGTTGTACGCTCAAAGATATCCCAACCAATCGCCAACATACAGCCCATAAGTATTTTCCGTTTGTTGAGAAACGTTTGGGCAAGAAGGAAATCGAAAGGTGGAAGAGACGGTTATTATAAATGAAGATACTGAGATTAACGTTCTTGCCTATAACGTTTACTCAAGATACGGAAAATACTGAAGGGCTGGATGTTGGCGGTTGGGATATCTCTAAGCATACAACTCAGCAGCATTCTTTGAATTTTTATGACATTCTCCAAATATTAATAACATATTTTGTTTAATGCTATTAAGTATTTGTACTCTTTGGTTACCTGTGAAACCTCCAACAGATTATTGTTCATATCTCTGGGCAATTAAATGATTTTTAGGGTGATTACACATAATAGATTCTAAATGAGAAAAATTGCCACTATTAATAGAGGGAGGTTTATATACAACATTAATTTTTAAATTTTATTCAACATATCCAGTTTATTGGCTCACCTTTGCTTGACTTCTCAATTTCACGAAAATGTATAGATTTTCGCACATAAATTTACACACCACCCCCTCTACCAGCCCTGCAGGAATGAACCGCATTATAACCATACAATCTGAAGGGGAATGCTTCATTTTTTCCAACTACGTTTCAGTCGCCAAGAGTATATCTTTTGTATATTCCAGGTCTGTGCTTCTCATGTCAAATGTCTTTCTTGATTTTAGAAGTTTTATTTTAATTGATTCATCTTCAAAGATGACTTTAACAGGATTGTCCTTATTCCTATCCTTGCTCAAACGAAAGGGCGTATACGTATTTACATCTGGGACATCAAGGTAAGTACCAATTTTATTTATAATCTATGGTATTCGCTGCACCAATAAATTGTTTTTTAGGTCCCTTTGTTCATTTTTGTTGAACTGTTGTTTTAGTCTTGTTAGTTCATCTTGTAGTTGATCATTTATTTTTAATTGCTCATTAGATTTAGTGAATAAAGTCTTATATTTTTCATCCATCTCCTACAGCTTCGCCATGACATCAGCCAGTGTATAATCCCAACCCCGCCCGAGGGGCAGAATGCAAGTCACTGGAACCATCCTTGGTGTTACATCTGCCACAAGGCCAATTGTCGCTGGACTTGCTTAATTTGATATATGTTTTATGCCACATAGACAAGCATTCTCTATGCTTCCATATATTGCACTTATCACACAACAATGCTTGATGGTCATCAAGAGCATTTTTATGGCAGATGTCGCAAATTCCAGTTATATTTTTTTGGCATTTTAGAAATGATAGGATAGACAGTAACTCACGGCAACTCCGCACGACCCAAGCAGGAAAAAACTCCCAGTATCCGGAATCGGCGGCCCGGAGCGTACGGGTCAAAGTTCAATAATTGGCGATTCACACCGTCCAAAATTAAGTGAATTTGGAGGTGGAAAGAATGTCTTAGGTATCACAAATCAACGCAATAGATTTATTACACCATAATCCTCGGATATATAGATTACACGGTATTTAAATGCTAGTATTAAACACTAATTTTCAATAATATTTGCAGATCGAATTATAAACAATACTCAACAGTTACGAGCAACGTTGCCGGTCAGTCATACTAATCACTACAACTTTGCCATTGTAATTTTCTGACATCAACTGGCCAGACTAATCAGTTTGCATCCGATCATGGCCACCTAGATACAATATTAAAAGTGTCTCTAAAACAATCAAGTAGGCGTAAAAACTTTTAAAAATATGATATTCTGATTCAAATCTGCCTCAAACATCCAAAAATGTTAAAATATACAGGGTAATCCGTTTAAAAATTCAAAATCGAAGCCATTTCCGGTGAAACCGGAAGTGACCGGAAAGTAAAAAATATGCCAAAACTTTTTTTGCCATACCATTTACCTACACAAGATCTCATTTTGATACACCTAATAATCTAGAAGTTATGACTTGTCTAATTGATTCGTTGACACCCGGTAGACAAAACATTGTTTTCTAAGTGTCATATACATGCCATCTTGTGTCAACCTTGGAAAATCGAATGTATTATTGAAGAAATACTTTTGTCGAATTAATTTTTTATATCATTTTCCCATAGCTTTTTTTACACATTTTATAACTTTTTGCAATGTTATGAAGATAATTTAAGGCATAATTATACCAATCCGTGTTAGCCTACCTTCTATTATAAGGTGATGTCATTCTGTTAATAGACGCATTTCGACCGAGATTGATGCAAAGTGATACGAAAAAGAAAGCATTGTGTCTCAAAGCTCGTGTTTGCAGATTGACTAAGCTATGACAACTCTTAAAATAAAAAAAAAATAATTTTGAATTTAATACCTATCTCATCAGGATTAGTAATACAATACCGTTTTCAACAGACTCTAAATGTAATATCACATTGAGAAATTCCGAAAGCCGCAATACAGAAAAATTTTTCGAATTTCTCGAAAAGCAACAGTATACAAACATTATTTTGAAAACATCGCGTAAAATACCTTTTTCCTTTAGGAATGCTAATGGCTCTTTTTTATTCCGACGATGTCCAGCATTGCAAAAACTTCTCCAAGTCATAAGAAAGCAGAAGTATTTATTGCTCATTAGTTGTGTGGATGATTAGCTACTTTTACACACAAAAATACGAACACGTTAACAGAGATGAAATAATTTAAGGAAGTGAAAACTGTTTTCAATCTAAACTATCTAACCAGCACAATCATAAATATCCTATTAACTTTTGATTGTGTTGTGTGCTGAAAGTTATTTATTATAAATAATTGCATTGCATCTAATGTAAACTCCCTTTAAAATAAGTAGTATTTGAAACTTTGAAACAATGGGAAATAGAGATATTAGCCTGTAATTCTGAGGCATATTCTCTTAAACATTGGGGTCATTTAGATCTTTTAAAAACTGAAGCACAGCACGCGTCTATTAATTTCGTTAGAGGAATAGTTATTTGGGTAAATGTTAATTAAGGAAAGAGAAATTGGTAGGAGGTACAAATATTAATATCATCCATAAAGTTCCAACGAGCGGGATATCTTTTACTAAATCATCGGCAATCTCAGATAAAAGTTATTAAAAAATGAGGTGCTATGTTGGGTTCCGATTTTTATTATTATTTATATGCAGGATTTTTTCAAGTCCTAATAATTTCATTTGTTATGATTTTGGTTCTTTTTATTGAAATTTTGTATTGTGATTTAAATTCGTAACATACACGAGCAAAATTTGGATGTCTTTGTTGTCTACTGCTTAGCTATTCCCCTATGTTGTACCTACTCTATATTTTTAGAAAAATGTGATTCATACCCGTTATTTTCCCTATGATGCTGCTGACTCTGCTGCCCATGAGACAATTGAGAAGCGGCCTCGCTCACGCCCTGGTTCTCCCTACGCAGATCGGAATTTTCTCTGCGTAGCCGGCGAATCAGAGTTTCCGCGTCTTCGAGTTTCCGCATCAGCTCGACTTCCGCATCCCCTGGGCCGTTGGTGCGCTGCTGCTCTTTTTCTCGACGGCGATCGTAACGTTCGAGTTGTCTGGAAAATAGTAGATATAAACTGAAGTGTAAAATCATAAACACCTTTCATAAAAAACAGTTCAATACTAAATAATTCGAAAAGGGAAAGCATCTATGAGGAAATATTCTTCTTCTCTGACTTTTGTACAACGAAGTATTCAGTCCCCGAATGTAGGCCACACCACAGAAAAAAATCTCTAGTTTTGTGGTCACATCTATTTCATTCGATCGAACGTGATTCAAAGCAGTTCGGTTCCAGACTCAAGTCGATTGAGTCGTCTCACCAGCTTACAGCCTTCCTCTTTGTCCATTATGTGAGCGATACCATTGTATGTAATGGCCTAGGTCTAGTTTTATCTGGGGTAATGGTTCCACCCATTGTCGGGTGTCTCAATTGACTTTGAAGGTTTGGTTTTCCTTGTTTAGCGGACTGTCCCAACTTCATACTGCTTGCTTTTTAACAACAGTCAGTTGATGCCTACCGATATAAGCGGGTCATATTGACATTTTAGTCATTTCTTTTGTTTCATTCATTTTGAAGCCTTTTATTTCAAAAGCATAGAACTTCATGATTGTTGGATGTTAGAACGATATCATCACCCAACTTTATCGACATGATGGCATTCTGCGTATACAGGGTTGTGATTATATAACGGATAAGTTCCATAAGAGGACGTAATTTTGTTTCGGAAAAAATCTCGAAAACGTCGATAATTTATTTTTACTTCTGCATTTTTTAAATTTATACTAGAATATACAGGGTGTTACGTAAATGCGATACCACGTCAACGTCACTTTTTTTTTTAAATAGAACCCCCTGTATACTATGGTATATTTGAATTCTACAGACAATCCTACATAACTTTCTTATTAAGGCAATGTCTCCTTGTTATTCGTTAACGATGCCATGTCCTCTTTTGGGTCGTCCCGCGTTTCTTTATAAACGGACGACTTGAAGTTCTAAAACACCGTCGGCCGTCGGCACCTGTCATGCGAATGGTCTGCAGTCGGATCTCGATGAATTCACGTGCTGGTGCTCCTCCAAATGTTTGAGAATCAACGTTTTTAAATGCAAGTCTATTAACTTTTACAGATGTACAAATCCAATTGCGAGCACTTACGGCATAAACAAAGAATTTATTGAAACCGAGGAATCTGTCAATGATCTGGGTGTGACATTTGATCGTAAGCTAATAAGCTGTCCTTTAATCAGTATATGGTTGGTATTATTCTCAAGGGTTTTTGGATTTGTCAAGCTTAACACGAAATTTATCAATGACACTAAAGCACGAACGTGTCTATATAACTGTCTGATCCAAGCATCCTCGAATATTGCGCAGTTATTTGGTTGCCTCTTTTATGCCGTCCATACGAAAAGACTTGAGGAAGTGTACAATAGTATCTATTGTACAATTGGCTTTTTTACTTGTCCCAGTCAGATGTGCAAGGCAACGCCACCTATTTTATGAACCTCTGCATAGAACCAACTATGGCCTCACTGTCTTCGTTGACAGAATTTATCATTCTATTTGGATTGTGATATTTTTAATATTTCTTTGACAAAGTTGAAGCGACTCCTCAAATATGGTTCAGTTTGGGTGATGTTACATTCTGTAATTTGATCGTTTTTTATTTTGACCACTGTATTGTTGCGCAATTATTATCCTCTTTGCTATTTTTATAATTTGCACTGCATTGTTTTAGTTGGATGTATTTTTTATTGTACACTTTGGAACGTTTATATTGTTCCGTAGTGTTTAAATAAATAAATAAGTAGGTTTTAAATGAGCCGTTCTCGAAATATTTACATTTTAATATTAAAATAATACTTTTGCAACAGTAAATCATCCATAAACAACATTTAAAATTTTCAGAAATTATTTTAACCAATGTTGGAAGTGGCCTGCAGTAACAGTTCTGTAGTATTCCAGGCGATCAATACATTCTTGTTGTAGATTTTCAACGGCATTTGGAGAAATATTTCTAATTACATTACGAATGCACTATTTAAGAATATCAAGTGTGTGTGGTTTATCTTTATACAATAACCCCAAACAAAATCATCCAGTGGATTAAGATTGGGTGACCTAGGTGGCCACTCTATTGATTCACGTCTATCCTATCCAGCGGTGTGGGAAAACATTATATAGGAATCTTCTAACAATCGCAGTATAATGTGAGGCGCTCTCTCTATCCTCTGAAACCATTAAAACGGAGTTTTATCCACAATACCGAAACAGAATTATTGTACTCGACGCGCGTTTCGCTAACCATGTTAGCATCATCAGGAGATGATTAAAACTAAATTTAAAACTCTACCTAACTCGCTTTTATACTAAATGTTTGCTTAATCCATCGGAACCAAAGGAACCAATCATGGAATCCCACTAGTCACGCTTGATCAACCAATATAATGGACTATACGGAATAGGCCCTCTATCTCTATTTAAACTATTCTTACATTTAATAATTTCCATACTTTCATATGCGTCTAATAATCTCCTATCAGTTATATTATGAATTAATTTTCAATTTTTAATTGTTATTCTATGATTGTTATCAAAAGCATGCTCGGCAACACTTGATTTTTCTGTTCTACCATACTTTAAATGAGCTATGTGTTCCTTGAATCTCGTTTGTATAGATCTTCTAGTTTGCCCAACATATTTTTGGTTACAATCCATGCATCCAATTTCATATATTCCACTTCTTTCTAATATTTCAATTTTGTCCTTTGGACCACCTAATAATTTCTTCATGTTGAACTGAGTTTGGTATACTAATTTTAAACCTACTTCCTTAAAGACTTTTTGGAGTCCTCTAGTATACTGAGGATTATATGGTATCGAGACATATTTTGTATTTTCATCCTGATTGACGAAAGAAGTGGAGGCACGAATGGTCTTTCTAAACAAATGCCTATTAATTAGTCTATTTATTAAGTTAGTATTGAACCATTAACTTTCGCTATATTCTTAATTGTCTCCTTTTCATTATTAAATATTTCTCTGCTGAGAGGAAAGTTAACCATACGGTGTACCAGAAAATGTAAGCTGGCCATTTTGTGTTGGTCGCAGTGAAAGGAGTCATTAGGAATATGTCGGTTAGTGGCAGTACTTTTTCTATAAATATCAAATTCTAGTGTGTTATTATCGTTCCTAATCACTAAAGTATCCAAAAATGGAAGTTTGCCATTGTTGTCTCGATACCATATAATCATCAATATACTAGAGGACTCCAAAAAGTCTTTAAGGAAGTAGGTTTAAAATTAGTATACCAAACTCAGTTCAACATGAAGAAATTATTAGGTGGTCCAAAGGACAAAATTGAAATATTAGAAAGAAGTGGAATATATGAAATTGGATGCATGGATTGTAACCAAAAATATGTTGGGCAAACTAGAAGATCTATACAAACGAGATTCAAGGAACACATAGCTCATTTAAAGTATGGTAGAACAGAAAAATCAAGTGTTGCCGAGCATGCTTTTGATAACAATCATAGAATAACAATTAAAAATTTAAAATTAATTCATAATATAACTGATAGGAGATTATTAGACGCATATGAAAGTATGGAAATTATTAAATGTAAGAATAGTTTAAATAGAGATAGAGGGCCTATTCCGTATAGTCCATTGTATTGGTTGATCAAGCGTGACTAGTGGGATTCCAGGATTGGTTCCTTTGGTTCCGCTTGATTAAGCAAACATTTAGTATAAAAGCGAGTTAGGTAGAGTTTTAAATTTAGTTTTAATCATCTCCTGATGATGCTAACATGGTTAGCGAAACGCGCGTCGAGTGCAATAATTCTGTTTCGGTATTGTGGATAAAACTCCGTTTTAGTGCATGTTGCCGAAGGTTCCAAACCCCAATATAGCTCTGAAACCATAACGCTGGGTTTGACATATCTGCATTATTTTCATCGGGATATAATGTCGCTAATGCTGGAATCAAATCATTTTCTAAAAAGTCATCCCTCCGTCAAAGAACCGTGAAAGAAAAAATACGATCCTATCATCTTGTTTTCAATAATCAATTAACTTTTTTATAATATTGAGAATGACATTCTCTAAACCAGTGTGGATTTTCTGGCGCCCAATACCTAAAACTGTGTCTGTTTTCTTGTTCATTGAAGCAAATCGTTGCTTCATCTGAGAAGCATATCTGTTTGACTATAATAGGATTATTTTCACTTAGTTTGGTCATGGTTTCGCAAAACACGTTTCTGCGATTTGGATCATCCTCAAAGAGCTCTTGCATTAATTGAATTTTGTAGGGAGCCACTTTTCTGTTTTTTTTTTTTTTATTTTAATTTCGTTACAGTGTTATCTAAGGCAAATTAATTGAGTACTTGAGATATTCGGATTTTCGTGTAATGAAAAACTATAGTATACCAAATTAGAAACGCTAGGTCGTCCAGGTTTGCCAATATCCTTAGCAGGTTTATTTCCACTTCGCCTCAATTCTAATGATTGTAGACTAACTTACAGGTTCTCTGTTGGGATATTAATTGTTGTTGAACATTATTTACCCGCGGTCTGTATGTGTTCTAGTTTTCTCCCCACAGTTAAGCATAATTAGTCTGAGTCCCAGTTAAACGCATTATAATTATTTTTTATTTGCAATAAAGTCTTAATTATTAACTAATTGACACTTTGACAACAGGTAATTTAAATGTCTGGTGAACCGACAATAAATAGTACGGTTGCATTCATAAATAAATAAATAGTTCGGTTGCACTCATAAATAAAGCATACAAGAGTTATAATGAGAGTGTTGTAAGTTTTGTCATATTTGCGTAAATACGGCTTGTCAAAATGGTTGTATAGTGAAGGTTTTTACACATCTTAGATTATCAAAAAAAATGCAAAGCACTGGCGTCGGTGTAATTAATTTTGAAACTGCATGACAAACTTTGACAGAAGAACATAAAAATGCCTCGTCAGTGGTCTAAAGTTGAAAAGGCTCAAATTGTATCAAGAATCGAAGGAGGATGGTCAATCTGTGCTGTAGCGCAGTTGTATCATAGAAATAAGTCAAAGTCAAAATAGTATATTGTGTAACTAGGAGGAAAAGCAAAACATTCCTGGACGACTATGGTAGTTGCTGGACGAGGCGCAGCCGAGGCCAGCAACACAGGAGTCCAGGAATGTGCTTTTCCTACGAGTTGCACATACTATTTTTTATCCGATCGAAATTAATTAGAATACGTACTTATATAAATAGAGCCAAATATTACTGTAAATAAAAACGTGTTTTAAATTTAAACTCAACATAATATCAAGTTTTGAATCGAGCGAGCTTGAAGTTTATTACGTAGCTACGGAAACTACAGCTAAATATTACTTTTGATAGACGTCAGATCTGACAAACAAGGCGTTTGAATATGACAGAAATGTTACATTCCCGGCCTAGGACGGGAATGTTATATTCCCGGACTGTTATTTTCTATTCTTGTACAGTTATTGCATGTTGCCAAGCAACGAATACAATATACTGGAATCATGACTTTTGCGGTGAGAAAACACATAGGAAAGGTGTCGTTTTTCGTTCGATCGGATAAAAAATGCTTTATTGTAGGAAGAATCAGGTTTCTTATTTATAAAGCTTCTTGGTTTAGACTATCCTAAATATAAGTCAAAAATGTGTTTGAAAATATAATAAATATAAGTCAAAGACATAAAAATAAAAACTTAAAACCTAGTTAAAAAAATACAGAGATACAAGAAATAGATAAACAGAAAAAACCACGACCAAAACTACATAGTTAACAAACAACTATATATAGCAAAAATGAATTGTATATTAATATCATTATGTACCACTGTTTCCAGAATGAAGATACCGGTCAGAGTTAATATTTTGTGTCTAATAAATAAAGGTTTATAGGAATCTCTGACTTTTGTATTGCACATATATCGTACTGCACGTTTTTGAAGGACAAAGACCGCACTTAGTTTACCCTGGCTAGAACTTCCCCAAAATGATATGCCATATCTTAAGCGCGCTTCAACAAGTGCAAAGTACATTGTTCTTACTATGCCAAAATCCAACTCTCGTGATTCAACCCTAAGGGCATAACAGCTGGAAGCTATTTTGCTGCACAGATTTGAAATATGCTATTTAAAAGACAATCGATTATCTATGTAAATACCCAAAAACTTAGTACATGTTTTGTTTAAGATAATGTTGCTATCGAGACTGACATCACTTACGGAACAGTTAAAATGCAAGATATTTGTCTTAGAAATATTAAAAGACATGCAATTCGCATCACACCACTGTTTAACCCTAATAAGATCCCTCGAGATCGCATGATATAATTCTTCTGAGTCCTTGTCGTGTCACAATATCGTGGTGTCATCCGCGAATAAAGTAAATGACCCACCAATATCCAGAGAGGCAACATCATTCATGTACAACAAGAAAATAATGGGGCCCAGAACAGAACCCTGAGGAACACCACAACCAATACTTTTAAACGACTGCATTTTTTTGCATTTTTTTTGAAAATTTGGCCAAATTTAGGCCTTCTTTTGGGGTCTCAACTCATCAGACTCAGACCCCTGCACTCGAACCCTCTGGGTTCGGTTGGTCAAGTATGATGAAACCATTCAAGAGTTACCCCTCTAAAATCATATGGCTCCAATTTCCGCAGCAGTATTCAATGATGAACGCAGTCGAAGGCTTTTGACAGATCACACAACACTGCCGCAGCCACCTCTCCATCATTAATTTTAAAATAAAGTTTTTCGAAAAACGAGAAAACAGCATCGTCTGTGTTCTTTCCGCATCGAAATCCAAACTGACATATGTTTAGGATATTGTTCTTGTTTAGAAAAGATATGACCCTCTTCTTTACTACCCTTTCAACCACTTTAGAGAGTGTCGAGATTAAGGATATAGGTCTAAAGTCAGATGGGGATTCAAGATCGTTACCCTTTTGTATTGGGACAACAATGGACAGCTTTAAGAAATCCGGAAATATTCCCCTGATAAAGGAATCATTCACTGCGTTCACCAATGCAGTTAGAGTTGGTTCCGGCAAACACTGAAAAATTCTAATTGATAATCCATCCCACCCTGCAGATTTTTTTGTTTTTCATTTCGTGAAAAATGTTCTTTATTTCCTCCAAATCAGTAGGTCTAAGATAAAACGAATCAGATACTGACGTATTTTTAAGTAGTTTAATGGGTCACCCTTATATGTAATTTTGCCTGCTAGTTCACCCGCAATAGTGCAATAGAACTTGTTAAATTCATTTTGCTTAATAGTGGTTGAAGCAGCTTTTATTTTAACACTTTTCCCTCGTATGTTGTTAATAATTTTCCAACTTTCGTTTTGTTTATTATGAGAATTGTTAATTCTGGTCCTAAAGTAGTTTTTTTTGCCAGTTTTATAATCCTTCTATAGATACCTTTATACTTATTGAAACATGAAACAAAAAAAGTATTATGAGTAAAGTACTTACGAACAACATGCAGAGATCTTAGATTCTTGCCCGAAGTTTTAATACCTTTGGTAATCCAAGGTTTATGGTTTCTTTCTTTTAGTGATCGAATAGGAAAGCAACTCCTGAATATTTCCACCAATAGAGAATGAAAGTATGTGAGGGGTACACTAGATTCAGGTACACTGGACCAATCAGAGTCTAAGCAGCACTGATGAAATAAAAAAAAACTATATTGAAAATTAAGCAACGCAGGGAACAAGAAGAATCCCTAAAAAGGGAAATTGGTTCAGGTCGTCCCAAAGCCTCCAACCCTGAACAGGATGCTGGTTTTTGCGACATTTAAGAAATAATCCATTTGCAACTGCGATGGATGCTGTTATTGATACAGCATTTCCTGGCTTTCAACCTACCGCCAGCGAGTGAAGGAATCTGAACTAAAAAACCGCACAGCTGCGAAAAAAATGTTTCTCACCGAAGAACGGCGACAATCAAGGTGTTATTTTTGCTTTTATTTATATAAACCGCCATCCTCAATTTTGGAACAGAGTAATTTTTACTGACGAAACGACTGTCCAGTCGACTGGCCAAATTCGTGTTTATCGTCCAGACAACACCAGGTATGAAGAGCGATATACTAACCTGCTTCTCGCTTCTAGACATGGGCGTTTCTCTGTAAATGTATGGGGCTGGATAAGTGTTCATGGACCTGGAGTTTGCTGGCGAATAGAGGGAAGATTTAATGCCGGAAAATATTATTAACATTTTAGAAAACACATTGTTGTCATCTGCTGAGCAAATATATCCTAATAATACTTTCATATTTCAACAAGATAATTTGTCCAGTCCACACTGCCAATGCTGTAACCCACTGGTTTCAAACCCATAATGTGGAAGTGCTGTCCTGGGCCACTTTTAGTCCCTATATCAATACAATCGAAAATATTTGGGGTATAATTGTAAAAATATATATAATCGAAATTTTAGGCAACACAATTCAGATGATTTATGGGAAATAATGCATGCGTGCTGGGAAGAGCTTGATCCAAATATTGTATCAAATATAATTCAGTCAATACCGAAGAGCAACTAATAGAAAAACAGGGATATATGACCAAATATTAGATTTTATTTGAAGTATTCTTGATAAATGTTTTTTGTTTCTATTGTAAATTTTACAAAACTGTTAAGATATACTTATAAAGTAAAACAATTATTTTTTGTAATTCTATTGAACCGACGCCAATGCTTTGCATTTTTAATAACCTTTAACTTGCGATAAGCCGGTTTTACGCAAATGTGGTTAAGGCTTCCTCTCATTCTAATTCTTGCACGCTTTTTTATGAATACGACAGTACCATAAGGTGTTTGAAAATTGTTTTAATATTAGAACGTAAATATTTCGGAAACGGCTCATTTAAAGCCTACACTGTCTTATAAGAATGTTAGTAGGATTGTCTGCAACATTGAAATATACCATAATATACAAAGGGTTCCATTTAAAAAAAGTGACGGTGACGTGGTACCTCATTTACGTAACTCTCTGTATATTCTAGTATAAGTTAAAAAGAATGCAGAAATAAAAATCGACGTGTCCAAATATTTTTCCGAAAAAAAATTACTTGACCTTTTATGGAATTTATCCGTTATATAATCACAACCCCGAATAGTGATTTTTGTATTTTTATATAATATGCTTCTGTGTAAATACTAGTAGTGTTTGAAATCTTAATAAAATG
>JAEQML010071846.1:0-15889 GCA_016904865.1 Pissodes strobi
GCCAAATTTCAACAAAATCAGTAAAATCATATTTAAGATATTAACAAAAAACTGATTTTTTATAAAAAGGTTGACACCCTGTATCTTGGAAACTATGCATTTTCGGACCCATGTTCATATGAAAAAATGTTCATGATTTCTTATGTAGAATCACCATCTGTAATTTGGCGATGTTATTTCCGGACACCCTGTATATATATATATATATATATATGATACCTTTTGTGAAGTGTAGCTACGTCGGCATAGTTCCATTAGTTACTTCTTACGGGTACTAGATTTCTGGATAATCTCTAGTGCATATTATAACCGAGGAAGTTTATTCATTCTAAATAATTTTTTCTTTATTTTGGCATTGATATTAAAACGTAACATAGCATTTTGAAGGATATAATTTCTGTTAGAAACTTGCAACTCGGGCTTTCGGAAAGGCTATACTAACAGAGTTGAATTAACTTAATAGTTTATTGTGATAAGTGATAAGTCCGGTAATTTTATCACCGTCTAGGTTGCAGGTTACAGCAGAACGTTACGGGGAAGTGAACTAAATTTTATACTTAACCTTTTTTACTTGACACCTCTCAAAATTTCAATTTAGACTGTCACGTTGACAAGAGGGTGTGTCTAGTTAACAGTAATTTCTTGAATTCTCTTATAAGGCTAGAGGAGCTTGCTCTTATTTTTACTCCAGAATAAAAGTATTGGCCTCACATATCTGGTATTATTTAGGGTGTATTTGAGAATGTAGATTTTGAATGGTAACCGAGCAGGTAGCGTAGACTTCGTCAGGTAATTATTTACTTAATTTGACATTTGAATTTGAACTTAGTTTCTTTTATTTCCAAGTTTTTTTTTACTGTGTCCGAATAAACATCGATAGGGCTTGCAAACAAAAGTAAACTTGGTGGCGTCCAACCCCGACTTGGCCTTTAACCTATTTTGATTTAATTCCATATCCAGGTACATCATTTTGGAATTTGATAGTGGGAAAAGATAAAGTTCGAACCACCCTGAGCCGAGCTAGCCTAGGTGTTTGGTTGCAGACGGTGCTGGTTGAGCTATTACGAAGACTGGTGTTGACCAAATTTCAAGGTATACATCTGATTGTAGTTTATTTATTTGGTAATTCTTAATTTGATAGCAATCTGTCGTTCATTGCCATCTGCCGAGTATTTTTATCTTTAAGTTGAATAACAACAACGCGTCCAATTTCAAATCAGTTTTTAGCAGTAGTTCTATCTAGAATACAAGCAGTAGTGAGTTATAATTTGGGATGATATAACAGCCAGTAGTGCTTGTCTACTATCCGTGTAGATTTTAATAGTCTTGTCCTCAGTATTCCTGCGAACAATCTCTTTTGCGGCTATGGATATTGCGGCAAGTTCAGACTGAACTATGCTTGCGTGTCCCTCCATAGACCATTTAAGTTCAAGTCGCAAGCTTCGGGAGTAAATTCCACAGTTTGCTCCTTCCTGGGTTTTTGAGCCATCTACGAAAATGTTAACCGCACCTTCGATTATAGGCTCAATTGGTTTTATTTATACATCATATAGTTTGTCGAAGACAAACTTGGGAGGTATGCTATCTGCACTGGCCTGCAGTAGTGGCAGTCTTCTGACTGCCTCTTCCCACAGATGGCGTTTAGTCTCTTCACATTCTATGCTGGGTTGCACACCAACGATTTTGAGCCTTAACAATGCAGTCAGAGCCATCTCCCTTAGATAAATATCTAGGGGAGGAAGGCACAACATTACTTCCATAGCTCTGGTTGGGGTTGTTCTCCTAGCTCCCGTTACAGTTAGGTAGGCAGTTCTCAGTACCGGAGTGAGCTTAAGCATTGCCGTTTTTGTTGACTCTTGGGAGTCTTGGGCCACCAAACTACCGCTCCATAGGCAATCATAGGTCTTATGATATCAGTATAGATCCACATTACGACCCTGGATTTCATCCCCCAGATTTTACCCACGGTCCTGCGTCACTGTTCATAAGAGATGTATGCCTTCTTTAGTCTTCGTTTTAAATGAAGATTCCAGGTTAATTTAGCATCGAAGGTGACCCCAAGGTATTTTACCTCAGCTGCAAAATTTAGTTGTGTGTTTAGGAGGGTAGGAGGCCGTAGTGGCTCCGTCCTTCTTCTTCTCGTGAAGAGCCCCATCTCCCTTCCTGGGGTTTACAGACAGGGAGTGCTCCCCATACCACTCTTCGACTAAGCGAAGGACACTCTGCATTCGATTGCACAGAACTCCTTCGACCTTTCCATTGAGCAGTATCGTAAGATCGTCTGCATATGCATTGGTGTAGAATCCATCTGAGTTGAGGCGATGCAAGAGGCTGTCGAGAACATGGTTCCATAGCAGTGGCGACAGAACGCCTCCCTGCGGGCAGCTTCTGGCAACGATGCCTCTCGCTACAGTGTCTTTCACCTTTATTTGCACGCGTCTCTTTGAGAGCATGTTGAAAATCCAGCCATTGACAGCAGGAGGAACGCCCCTGTTTGTTAAGGCAGTATTGATTTTTCCATAGGTGGTTTTATCAAACGCACCTTCAATATCAATAAATACACTTAAGGTGGACTCATTATTGTCCAGCGATCTCTCGATCCGGCTCACTGCTGAGTGCAAGGCCGTGTCGGTCGATCTTCCCGTAGGGTACCCATGTTGATTGACAAGTACGTAGTCCTTCAAATATCGCTCACACAGCTTCTCCAGAGTTTTTAGCACAAAGGATGTTAGGCTGATTGGTCGGTAGGCTTTGAGGACATTGTAATCCATTCTTCCTGTTCTTGGTATGAACACCACACTTACTTCTCTCCATGCCTTCGAGATGTAGCACAGCGCTAGGCTTGCCCAGAACACCTTTACCAAGTGCGGCTGTAACTCGTCCAACTCCACTGTCGACGAATAGAGCCATAGTACACTTCCTGCGTTCCTCCAAGGATCTCAGAACCACCAACAAATATCGAGTTCATATGTAAGACGTAAGGGAAGCGTTGCTTATACAGAACGAATTTACAAAAAATGTTCTGTATCCGTTCTAGCATTACGACATTACATCCTTAGAAAGGAGACCACACTATACTATTGTACTCGAGGATAGAACAAACAATACACAAAGATTTTATTGTCCCGCAGATATTTGCATGTGCATTTCAAAAATCCCAGCATTCTATTTTCCTTCAAAGATATATTTTCTATATGTTTATTAAATGTAATCTCCCTATCAAACACCACTGCCAAGTCGCTAACTGCTTCCACAGCATCCAAACATTCCTCCCCTATAACATAATCGACGATGAAAGCGCAAAATTTTGCATTTGCTGACATTAAGTTTCAACCCACTACTCTCACACCACACCACCAAGTCATTCAAATCATTCTGGACTGCGTAGAAGTCGACCAATGAATTAATTTCAGCATCAGCTTTAAGTCGTCTGTATGAAGCAGACACTTTCAGGACTCGAAAACCGATACTGCGTCGTTGACCAACAACTGAAACAGGACCGGACCAAGATGAGAGTCCTGAGGCACACCCGACACAACATCTATCGGCTCTGAGACTTAGCCATTCAGCTTGACACACTGCTCTCTCCCAGTCAAGTAAGATCTGATCCAGTCTGGATATTGCCCACCGATTTCCATGCTACGCAGTTTCCTTAATAGTGTGGTGGTTTATGTGATACACTGTCAAATGCTTTCGAAACATCGGTATAAATAGGATCTATATCGCGAATCAGCTTGCAATTTTTCAATCAAGTAACCCTGGAAAGACCCAGGTTGAACGCCCCTTAAAGAAACCGTGCTGTCCCTCACATATCAGTTGTTTAACTGAACAGAATATTTCGTCGGCAGTACCGATTCAAGGATCTTAGGTATAATGGAAACAGAGATGCTTCTATAGTTTTTAATGGCGTTCTTATTTCCCGATATACACCAAAAATATGGTCGACTGCTTCCATTCTTTGGGAAAGTAACCAGAATCGATGGACCTCTGGAAGATAATACGCAGAACATCCGCGATGGTGTCTTCACATTTCTTGAGGAATATGGGAGGGATTCCATCAGGACCTAGGCTCTTCCCGATGTCCAGAATCCAGAGAGCTCAATTTAGCCAGTATCTCCTCTTTGGTGAAGCTATGATTGTGTAGTGTCCCGGGAGAGTTAGTACTGCCCAGTTCAACATCAGTTGCCGTGTATAAGAGACCTGAAAGTGCTGCCCAACTGAGAAGTGTCCTTGGTTTCGCCCTTATATGTTATTACATAAGGTATTCCACCACTCTGCTTCCAAGATTTCACGAACGACCAAAAATGCTTGATATTTATGGGAATGGTAGTTCTGTAATGTTGATTTTGGTGATGCCAAATTATCCCCTGATGAAGTTAATAAATTTTATTGCTCCATGACTGCTAATATGTCCAGTCAATAAGCCCAATTACAAAGTATATTGGCGACTTCCTAGGGTTTTGGAATCATTCTTTCTCGAACCAAGAGACCCAGCAGAACTTACAACATATATTTTCCCAAATAGAAAATAAAATTGCATCTGGGTGGGATGGATTGGCAGTGAAAGTGTTCTTTAAACTTTCGGTTGGCGTATTGAAAGTTTTGTCTGACGTTTGTTTTTGGTACCTTTCTCATGCTTAAAGAGGGCTACTGTTATACCATCATTTAAGGGTGGCGATAAGAATTGTCCTTCAAAGTTTCGAACCATTGCTCTTTTACCAACATTGTCGAAGACTGTAGAGGAATTGTTGGTGAAGAACGGATGATGTTCTTTCTGGGGAAGCGCAAAATACTAAACCCAATACAATTTGGCTTTCAGGCTTCTAAATGCTGCAATTTTCTCCTTCTTAGAATCACTTTACATAAAAATTAATGAAAAGAAATCAGTTGCAGCAGATTTTACGACTTATCAAAAGCATTCGACTGCGTTAATCATGGTATATTACTATATAAACTTGAAACATACGGGTTGGTTTGAAGATGAGCGTGTAAATAATTTTATTAAGCCGATTATCCTCATTTTTATAGCAAGTTAAGTTAAGCAAACACCGCAATTTTACGAGCAGCTCCAATAAAGTGAAAGAACTAGTGAATAGTATTCATCACAGAATGTTTAAAATGGGATGCTCGATTTCAAGCCGAACACATATAAAAGCAGCAATGCACTTTACTCCAACACACCTGAAAAGGCGCTTTCTTTAATTCATCAGTGAATTCATTGGTTTGATGCCGATTTTGTCAGTTTCCTTTAGTAAGAAAAGGATGCATGATGAGCCGGTGCCTCCACCGGAGAATTGAGGAAAGCTCCATTATACGCTGTCATAATAACTGAAAGATCTATTCAAATCATTTAGTGAGTTTGGGTTAGTTTGCATGGAGGAGCTAAATTAGCGCCCTATTTTAATACGACGTTATTTATTAGAAGCGCTTTTATTACAGGTTATTTTGAGACGACGTTATTTTATTAGGCCCTTGTTAGGGCACTATTGCCTTACGACAGAACCAACTATTAATTTAAAATTGTCAAGTTAGGTTGCAAATTATTCTTCTTTCTTTCTCTGGCTGTTAAACATAATACAATATCAACTTACCTCTTTAACTTTGTCTCTTTTGGCTCTGACGGACTCCTCTCTGTCCTCCCCGCCTTGCCTCAATGGGTAGCTCTGCGCGGGCGCCGGAGGCACCGTCGCAATCCCCGGTCCTAGAATCTCGTCGATTTGATTCATCGGCTCGTTAAGACCATCGGGTGCGTTCAGCGGAGGGCCCCCGGTAGAGGAACTCCTCTTGGGCACCACGATCGCTTGGTCCGGTCTTTCGAGGACTTTGAGATCTCGATCCTCCTCGATTTTCGCCTGCAAATAAATGGATTTCGAGGTTGAAATATGCTTTTTAGGCCTAGTCTTATATAGATAAAAAAAAATCAGTGACAAGACTATTTAATACTTTATTCATGTCAATGGACAGGCTTACATATGCAAGCAAGAGTTACAATTTTTTTTTTAATTGCAAGAATACATATTAATAAATTAATAAATAATAAAATAATAAATCAATAAAATAATCAAAACACATGTTTACATCACAAAGGATTAAAAGTTAAAAGGCAATAAACAAAATTTAAAAATTAAAACACCACTGTTCAGGATGGATCACGCACAGCCTACTAATATCTGAATTAAGATATTCATCAAATAAATAAAAGGCCCTGTTTATTAGGTAACATTTCACTCTCTGCTTAAAACTCTTAGCTGGTTAGTGCTCTAACATAATCTGATAAAATATTATAAAATTTTATAGCCCAGTAGCCTGGACCATCCTGACACCTTCTTAGACACCAATCATGGACATCTTCATGGGCCCGAAACTGACCCTCATACTGCTTAACATACAACAGACACTCCGCAAGAGCATTAATATTCAAATTCTAATTGTTTATTCATGTTAATATATGGTTAGCATATCTACATACGTCAATAGAAAAAATCAATAATCTAATGTTCTAATACTAATGCACACACATTTTCAAAAAGGTATTAAATCCAAACATTAAAAAAAAACATTAAGTTACAGAGTACACTAAACATTGGCCAAAATAATAAAACTCATATACCCATAACTAAACATTGATTAATAAAACTCGGTAAAACCTAAAACAAAAATCACACCAAGACACAGTTAAAATCGGAATTCGAGGAATTCTCCAATGTCATAAAATGCCCTGCTGATGAGAAAGTTCTTAATATGTTTTTTAAATCTCTGTATTGGTAACTCACAAATTGATGTGGGTAATTTATTGAAGAAAGTTACACCATAAGAATTAGATCCATCCCGGCTTCTCCTGTAGTCTCCTATATGAGAGAGCAAGAGTCTGTCCATTTCTGGTCTCATATTGGTGAATCTCATTGTGTCGGAGGTGTAGGTGGATATTTTTCCTCATGAAAATAAGGCTTTCAAAAATATAGGGAGAAGGTAAAGTTAATATTTGAAGATCTATGAAAGCCTGTCTGCAGTCTTCCTTGTAAGACAAGCCATTCATCACTCTTACCACTCTCCTCAGAACCCGAAACACATCTTGGGCACCAGTATTATGACCCCAAACCAGGATGGATAGCTGATGTGTGAATGGAAGAGAGAAAAATAGGCCTGTCTTAAAGCAGAAGAAGAGACACATTCAGAACGCCTTCTCACAAGAAAAGTGGCAGATCCAAGCCTCTTGACCAGGGAGTCTGTGTGAGCCCTCCAAAGGAGTCCAGGATCAAGATGCACTCCCAGAAACCTTAAACCCTCTGTATTTGCCTCAGTTGGAATGGGCCTTGTAGAGAAAATCATGCTATGTGTTTGGCCACCATTAAGATGCAGTTCATTTGCTGAAAACCATTGTTCAGCCCTTGATCATGCCTCACCCAACGCCTCCTGTGCAATTCCGGAATTAAAATGTGCACAGGTGAATGCTGTGTCATTCGCGAAAAGAGTGAATGAGCATTCCTGATCAACTTGTGGTAGGTCATTTATATAGATAAGGAATAATAATGGTCCAAGTATTGATCCCTGAGGGACTCCAACATCAATCACTCTTTCAGCCGACTCTACTCCATCCACCCGCACACTCTGCACTGAGCACACTCTGAGCTAGAAACCATTGCAATGCTATTATTGCTAAAATTATATTTTTCCAGCTTTCTCAGAAGCAAGTCATGAGAGAGACAATCAAAGGCCTTACTTAGGTCACAGAATGTACTTGAGAGGTACAAATGGTTCTCAAATGCATCTTGAATCCGTTTAACCAAATCCAGAATAGCGAGAGTTGTATTGCAGTTCTTTCTAAAGCCAAACTGACTGCCTGTAAATAGATTTTTAGATTCCAGAAATGTTGTCATTTTACCGCCATACATTTTTCAAAAAGTTTCGAGATTATTGGAAGAAGTGAAATGGGCCTGTAATTAGGAGGGTCTAAGGGATCACCCTTCTTGAAGACAGGCACTACTACAGCCTACAGCCCAGGAAAAACGCACTCACCAAAACACGAGCTAAAACATTGATTTATAAGTTTGGTTAAGAGCCACAAATAAGATGTTTAATTCCTTTTTAATTAGATCTACTGAGAAACCATAGTGGTCCCTACTCTTCTTGCTGGTTAATCCAAACAAAATATCCCTGACCTCAATGACCGACACCTCCCAAAACTCAAATTTTTCAGAATCCCCCAGCAATGGAATGTCGAAATCCAGAGGATTCAAAGGAGTGACCCTGACTCTTCAGGCTATGGGCAATGTTAGTAAAAAATACATTACACTCATCTGGTGAAACCTGCACCTTAACCTCATCACTAGATTTATTTCTGTGCTCATTAATAATACCCCACATGCATTTAATTGGATTTGTTGCAAATTTTATCAGGTTGTCATTGGCTTTAATTTTTGCTTGACATATGGCATTTTTGTACTTTACTCTATAATTCTTTATTAGGCTTTTTTGGAAATTGATTATCGTATTGCTTCAGTAGTTGCAATACTTCTCTCATAGACTTTAAATCATCATTGAACCAGTTTATTAAACGATTTTGATTTTTCTTTTTTATATAAGATTTCTGGGGAAAAGCATGTAGAAAAGCTTTGTTCAAAATATCATGAAAAATTTTAAACTTTTCGACAACAGAAACACCAGAATCCAAAAAGCCAAAGTTCTGTTCCTCAATGTATGAGAAAAAGTTATTTCTACCGTGCTGCGTAATTGGCCTGAAAGGTGTTTTTATCAATGTTGGATTATCATTTGTGGACAGGGAAGGTAAAAATTGAATCAGTTGACCCTGGTGGTCAGAAAGGACTGTCTCTATAACCTCCACTTTGCACACCTGGTCATCCAGACTCGCAAATGCATTGCCCAGACAATCACCCCTTGTTGGTTGGTGAACCAACTGGGCAAGGCCAAAGGAGGCAAGTAAGCTACACATTTCAATGCATTCCCGAGATCCAGTGAGAAAGTGTACCTTGAAGTTATCCACAATTAACAACTCACCCTCGTTCTGAACAATACACAGGACCTGCTCAAGAGTTTCCAAAAAAGCCGCGAAGAAACCAGATGGTGACCTATAAAATGAGATAATATGTTTACCCCACTGCAGCTTTGGATCTAAAACCACTCCCAAAAAGTGTACCTCTGAGGCGTTCTCTACACCTGATAAATCTCTCATAGACAATATTATACGGCTTGACTTGTCGGCATTCAGAAGCAGCCTATTGTTGAGATATGAGGATCACGATGGTAGTGAAAACTATGCATACATTATTCTGATGGTTTTTAAAAATCTATGGTGTCGGACCGAGGCTCAGAAAAAAAGTCTGTACATATTTGCAAACATTGGACAAATAATGTAGGTATCTAATCTACTTATGTGTTTTGGAAAAATGAACCAAAACCAATTTTATAGTAGTTTCGGTTCCTTATCTAGAGCCTTACAATACATTTAGTTATAAGACTGATTTAGCAATATTTAAATATAACTCTAGGCTTAAGTATATGATAGATAGTTTTAATTCTAAGTCTGAAAATGTTGTCCATTTTGTTGATTGTAATATGTTTTCAAAAACTAGAATTAATCTCAGAAGACTTAGCAACATTATCCTAAATTTAGTGGCATCAAATAATATTTTTAAGCAGAAAAACCTAACATTTATTAAAACAACTTCAGTTCCTGAAATAACTCACCATATTAACACATCTAATAATCATTCTACAGATTCAAATATGTCACAAAAGGAAAATGATAGTAAAGAGGAAAGTTGAAAGGTAGTTGATGATACTTCTATAAATGATGATCTTATAAACAAAAGTACTAATACGAATTTTTTATAGCCAGGCCTCCGGCCTCCTCCTCAGGGGGCTTCTAGTAAACTAAACTTAACAATCGAAGATTCTTCAATAATTTCACTTCTTTTACTAAATATACAATCCTTACGAAATAAATGTGATACTTTTTATGTGTTTTTGGATAGCATTGGTTTTCCTGACATAATATTGATTAATGAGCACTGGTTAAAGCCAGGTGAATGTTTTTGTATACCAGAGTATGAGTTAGTGAGTATAGTGTGTAGAGAATTTTTTTTGCATGGTGGGACACTTATACTCTTAAGAAAATCTTCGCACCTTGGCGGCTCTTTTGTGGGAATTGATAAGTATAACCATCTAATAGAAGAGAAGACATTTGAATTCACGGTATGCTTTTGCAAGTGGCTTAGATTATATATTATTTGTTTGTATCGTTCTCCTTCAGGAGTAATAAAAGAGTTTTTTGACCGCCTGGATTTGATTCTATCCACTATTCCGTCTTCTTCAAAAATTATCTTGGCCGGTGACTTTAATATTAATTTTAATGACAGAGATTCTGTAACTACTAACCTGCTTGCAAATATGCTTGTGACATATGGACTAAATATGCATGTTAATGGGCCGACTCGGATCACAGATGGTTGTTCAACTTTGATTGACTATTGTTGTTCAAATTATGAGGAAGTATCCTGCTCAATTTTGAATGCGGGCATCTCTGATCATGAGGCGGTCAGTTGTACTGTAAAACTCCCAAGAATTGCAAGGCAGCAATCCAGACGTAGTCCTGGTAGAGTGTTCAGTTCTCGTAATTTTAATAGGTTTTGTTCCTTGTGTGATGGAGTAGATTGGCAAAATGTGAATTTCAGTTTTGATCCTATTGCTAATTTTTACAATATGTTATGCGATGTATTTAATTTGGCATTTCCCATACAACTAGTTAAGAAAAAAAACAAGAAGCCTAAGCTTTGGCTTACTAAAGGTTTAAGAACATCAGGGAATAATTTACGCTCCTTAAACTACTTAAAAAAATTCAGTAATGATCAAAGTTTTCTTGACTATTGTAATGCTTATCGTAGTGTCTATAGGAAGCTCATTAAATCTGCAAAAAAGGTGTACTATAATAAGAGGCTTTTTGAGGCTAAGAATAGGCAAAAAGAAAGCTGGTCCATAGTTAATGATTTTCGCAAGAACTCAGTCAAAAACAGTCCAAATATTGATCCAGACCACTTGAATACATTTTATTGCAATGTAGCGAAAAATTTAACCCAAAACCTGGCATCCCCATCAGACCCTTTGTCTTTTCTTAAGAATGTTGATAACACCACTGGTACATTTGCTTTTTATGATACAAACATGCATGAAATTAGGACAACTATATCTGAAATAAGGGACAAAAAGTCTAGTGGGGAAGACAAAATCTCCCCGAAAGTGCTTTTGCGGCTACCTGATATGGCTCTGGAAGCGCTGTCCGTTGCTGTCAATAAATCTTGGGTTGAGGGTGCATTTCCTGCTTGTTTAAAGTCTTCTTTGGTAGTTCCCTTGTTCAAGGGTGGTGAAACTGATGATCCTTCCAATTATCGCCCAATTTCTTTACTTCCTACCCTATCCAAAGTCATAGAAAAACTCGTGAAGAAAAGGATTTGTAATTATCTTCAATCATTAAAGGTATTAACTGTCAGGCAATTTGGATTTCAGACATCTAGTAGCACCCAGGATGCAATTTACAGTTTCCTTGAGGGTGTTTATTTTGGTGTGAATCAGGGTGGTGTCTCGGCAGCGGTTTTCTGTGATCTGTCCAAGGCCTTTGACTGTGTGGATCACAGAATTCTGCTGTTGAAGCTTGAGAGGTATGGGTTTCGGGGAGTTGCGCACACCTGGTTTAAGTCTTACCTTGAGGGTCGATGCCAATCTGTTGCGCACTCGGGTAAAAAGTCCTCTGTTCTGGACATCAATTGTGAAGTTCCTCAGGGTTCCGTTCTGGGGCCAATTTTATTTCTACTTTATATTAATGACATCGTTGAACTTAATGTTTCTGGAGAATTCACTCTCTTTGCCGACAATACATCGATCCTGTGGAAAAATAGAGAAATTGGGGAGCTACATCAAACTATAGCAAGTGATCTCAAGATCATTAAGGACTGGTTTGCCTGTAACCGTCTTTGTTTAAACCTCAGCAAAACCCACATAGTTGGGTTTAAATGTAATGTTACTGGGCTACTCTTGGATGGCGATCCATTGCCAGAAACTATAGTATCCAAGTTGATGCTAGGAAGAAGACCGCCATCGGGATGTTTTGCTGTGCGAGTGGTGAGGGAAGAATTAGGACAGTTTACTTCTCTTTGTTTGAGTCTCACCTTAGGTATGGTATACCATTCTGGGGTGTTGCAAATCAAGGCCTACTTAATGTGCTTCTTGTTCTCCAAAAAAAAGCTGTTCGCCTTATTGCTAACATTACTCATAGGGATTCTTGTAGACCACATTTTGTTACTCAACGGATTTTAACTCTGACTTCCCTTTTCATATTAGAGACGACAACCCTTATCTTTAAAAACCACAATGCACTCCAGGGACCTGCTCCTCAAATTGAGACGCGTCAGGCTCACCTTTTACCCTTACCAATTCCCAAATCTACTTTAGTAAAAAAATCATTAATTTATGAGGGTCGAAAAATGTTTAATCATATACCAACCAATTTAAAGGCAGTGCATTCCGTTGAGACCTTTCGTTGCTTGCTAAAAAAAAATACTTTTGAGTAGGGCATATTACACTTTGACTGAATTCTACCAGGACACGCTTTGACATGTAGATATGTATTCAAATTCAAATTCAAATTCCTTTATTCACAAAAAGATCACAAAAGGTGACATGTGTTTCGTCAATAATTTCAAAAATCATAATCAGTCTAAAAACATATTCAAATGCAGATACAATAGTGAATCAAGAAAGTACTTATCTATAGGCTAATATTAAAATAGGATCACAACAGTCGGCACTTAGAGTGTTGTATACTCATTAAAACGCAAAAACTCCTACTGCAAATAGGCATTAGAAAAAAAATAATTTAATGAATAAATTGGGCCTTCATGGAGCATATCCAACAGTTTTCTCTTAAAAGCTCTAAGGTTCGGCGCTCTTCTTATTTCCAATGGTAAATGATTAAATATTTTTATGGGAGTAACATAGCAACTTTTAGCAGTGGCAGTTAATCGAAAATTCGGAAGCCGCAAATCATGGCCATTTCTAAGTGGATAGTTGTGGGGCATATGATCAACCAACTGATATGAGTGTATGCGCTTTCTAACGTACAATGCACATTGTAGAATAAAAATTGAGATGACTGTCAACAACTGAAGACTACAAAAAAGTGGTCGACAGGACTCTCTTGAACTTTTAAACAATATAGTACGAATTATTTTCTTTTGTGCAACAAGCACCTCATCTACTCTCGTGTAGTTTCCCCAAACCACAACAGCGTAATTCAGCAGTGAGTAGACATGGGCATAATAGTAAGATAACACAATTTTTCTATCAACTATGGCTCTCAATTTCCAAATAACAAAATTGTGAGTAGCAAGCTTGTTTAAAATGTAATCAATATGACATGACCAGCTCAGGCCACTGTCAATTATAACACCAAGGAATTTAGTGATACTTGTTTGATGTATCTCATTGTTTGCAACACTCAAACCTATATCAACTTCACAATTACTACGGGTACTAAACTGCATGACGTTCGTCTTATTAAGATTTAAAACAAGGTCATTATTCTGGCAGTAATCAAGCACCTGTTCAATGCACAACCCTGCCATCCTTTTAGCTTCCTCCAGAGAAACACTTGCAACCACAGAATTCATATCATCAGCATAGATTGTCTTTCTACCCATTGTGACTGACTGACCAACATTAGCAATATATGCAATAAATAATAAAGACCCCAACACACTGCCCTGAGGAACACCCTCAGTAACACATTCTAACTCCGACCGGTACTCCACTCCATCCACCGGCAGCACAACTCTCTGGTGCCTATCCGACATATAGGATACAAGCCATTTGTGTGGGATACCTCTTACACCAAACTCATGTAACTTTATTGCAAGAAGAGAACGATTAACTAGATCAAAAGCGCGGGAATAGTCGAAGAAAACACCCATTGTAACGTTTTTGGCATCCAAATTCTCAACAACTGTAGTAGTAAATGAAATAATAGCATCCGCAGTTGACCGGCCTTTTCGGAAACCATACTGGTTATCGGGAATAACATTAACTCTGTTCAGAAAACTACAGAGTCTTTCATAGAATGCCTTCTCATACACCTTAGAAAATCCTGTCAACAGTGAAATTGGCCTATAATTATCGATTCTGTGGACATTACCCTTTTTATGAATTGGTCGGACAATGCCCACCTTTAATTTACTGGGGAAAATTCCTTCTTGAAAAGATTCGTCTATTAAGTGTGTCAGGATTGGTGTTATATGTTCAGACACTTGGACCAACAGAGAACATGGAATTTCATCAACGCCACCAGAGTGCTTGCCTGAGATATCTCTTAGATATTACTGCACCTCAGACTCTGACACTGGTAAAAGAAACATTGACAAAGAGCTCGCCGCGTCTTCACCCAGATCCACAACCTTCGAATGATTACTCGGTAACCGCCCTGATGTCCCCTCAATGAAGTAATGATTAAATTGCTCAGCTGCAAGATTGTAATCATTGATAATACTGTCATTAGTCTTTTTAAAGAAAGTAGGATATGCTATCTTTTTCGATGAATTGGACTCACTATTTATGATTGCCCAAAAAGCTTTCATTTTATTACCAGAATCATTAAAAAAACATTCATAAGCATTTCTCCTACTATCAGTAATATGTTCCCTATGTTCCCGAAGTTTCAACTTATAATTTGTCCACATGAGTTTACTATTTGCTACCTTGCAGCATGTAAATAAATATCGCAAATTTTCACCTTGCTCTACAATCTCATTTGTGAGCCATTTGGAGCTGGCTGATAATTGAAAACTGTTGGAGTCACCCCTTACTAATTCACGTGGAAAAGATAGGTCAATAAAATTAAGAAAAGTATCCAGAAATAGACAAAATTTTTTGTCAGCATCAATGCTGTGATTATACAAGTTATTCCAGGACTCCCGATTAAGCAAATTAATTAATGTTAATATATTTTCACGTTTTTTAAATTTACGAATGTACTTATAAGTGGTTTTAACTATTGGTGGAGCCACAATAGGTAAGACGGCGTATTGCATAAAATGATCGGACAAATTGCTCTCCATCGTGCAAACTTTAATTTTTTCCGCCTCAAATGAGGTAAAGATGTTGTCAATGATTGTGGCTGCACCGTTCTGAATCCTGGAAAAATCATTAATGCATGAGTTAAGACCAAATGAGCGTACATTGTTTATGATACTATTTGCATTAACATTATTTATACAAGGATCAAAATTAACATTATAGTCGCCACATATAACAAAAGAAGCCTTTCCATCATTTCTACTTTTTGTAAATAACTCAGCCAGTACAGACCATTCAGCACACTTAGACTGTTACGTCATAATTACTGACGCCTTTAAAAATAATACACATGTCTTAGATAGACTCATTTGTCATTTATAAGTTTAGCCACAAGATGTCTCTGATATTTCTTTTTATTACCGATTTCATTTTGTGGTTAGAGTGCGTTCCGTTTTTACTCATTTTTAAATACGTTCTATAATGCGAACTGCTACTTTTACATTTAATGCAGTGCTGCCCTGAAGCATTAACTTTAATATTAAATATCTAAAAATGTCGTTTGATAAATTTAATAAAGATGTTGAATTTTTAATTAGTTGATGAGCTAACCCAAACTTACTTGTTTTAAGGGCAGAGCAGCTAATAATTATTTCTTGTTTATATCCATCCATTTTTGTCATGCAATTATTATGTTTCATGTAGGATCGTACATTTTATATTTAATATAGCATAGCATATAAATTCAAAATATTTTAAAAAATATGTAATTAAGGTATCCCCTAAATTAGGAAAAATAAAATGCAATTATTAT